>CM021104.1:521604343-521788694 GCA_007115665.2 Sequoiadendron giganteum | reverse complement strand
GGATTAAATGACACCAACCTTGGTTCATTTAATCTAAATGCACTCAAATCGAGGATGTTCGGGCTAGGGGGCCATCAACCATCAGTCACGGCACATAATATAATGAAGAGTGGAATCTACGCGGCTGCTAGTTTTCCGCCAACAATTCAGTGTCCGGAGCTAATTATGGAGTGCGCCAATCACTACAAGCCAGAACGTAGGACGATTGTCTCTCCGGATGGTAAACTGCTCGCCAACTTCACACCGGATGCCATCGGAGAGGCATTTGGGATTCCGACTGCTGAGGAGATGTTATACAAGACAAATAAGAGGGCAGATAAGATGTACTCTTCCTCTTTCGAAAGAGTCACTGCAGTCATCAACAGAGTTTGGATGCAGAAGCCGAGGCCACCCCGCACTAAGCTCCCAAAGCAGATAATTGCCGAGGACGTGAAACAAGAATACCGTGATTTGATAATGATGCTGAGCCGGGTGAATGGGAGTGCACAGGCTTACATTTTCGAGCCTTGGATGTTCTACTTCATCGAGATCATCTTGGAAGGAAAAGAGTGTGTCGATTGGGCTAGGATGATTAGCAACCACATTGATGAGCAATTCAGGAGCTTGAAGGTGATGAAGACTTTCTACATGAGCTCATATGTAATTTACATGTTGGCTAGAATGACTAAGTACAGAGGGATTTCGTACAAAGAGCCAATCGGCTGTGCCCCTGGTCAATTCAAAATTCATGAAGCCTGCACACAGCTACATTTAGCTAACATTGCCAACTATAAACGGGCAAATGATGCATTCACAATGCACATTGCAAGGACACTTCAGCAGAGGACGCAACAGAGAATATCTAAAGAAGCACAGACATTGATTGAGGAATATGGGTATTGGCTCATCAAATTCCCGAAATTCACATATATTAGGCTGCAGGGGTTCACTTCGTATCCGTATCGGTTACCACGATACCCCACTGATCACATAGTAATGCTTGAGGTATCTAGGCAATTGATTGCCTACGATAAGATTCAGAAAAGGAAAAAGAAGGGTGGACTTGATTTCCCTATCACCATGGGAAATTCCATCGAGGTGTGTCCCTCTTTGCAGGCAGCCCGAGAGGCAGAGGACGAGCTGCAATCTTATCATTTGTCATATCACACAGGCAGGCAGGATTTCGATCCTTACAAGAACATCCGGATGATACAGAACGTTGAATACCGGCACAGAGCTCATCTGGAGGACTTCTGGGCAAATGCAGTGGATGAGGCCGAGATAAGAAGAAGGATGTTTTCCAGACTTCCTCTCAAGTTGATTAGAGAATGTGAGATTATTCCAGTTCCCGACCAGGTGGAGGAGGATGTCAACGTCATGCAACCCGACTATGGTTCAGTTAGGGATACTCCTGTCCCACCACCTGATTGGTCCGAGCCAGAGATCATGGATTTGGACACGCTTTCTATCCCGGTGATGACTTTTACCAGGACTTGGGTCGATAGACATGTATGCAGACTCAAGAGCAAGTCGATCGCCCTTACTTATAGCTTGATGGGTGACCCAAGGCCGTTATCGGTAAAAAAGGGGAAACAAATTGCTCAGACATCGAGGGCACAAGTGGAAGTGCCAACCCAACCGATACCGCTGAGGATAGAACAAGCATCACCCGTGCACTCACAAACTCAGTCTTCGAGTTTGAGAGTGGTTTCATTATTTGCCGATCAGAGGGCAGGATTAGAGGAAGAGCGGGGACTTGAGGAGGTAGATCAGCCCAACGCCCGGGAATCAGCTAGTGTCAGTCTATCCAGGGGCGGCCAACAGGAGGAGGAAGAGGAAACAATGGTCGACACCCATTTTCAGCAGATGTTGGACACGGCTTTGGAAGAAGAAGAAAACACAGAACAGGAGACCCAAGGGTCGGGAGATACCCAGCTTATAGAGGAGGATGAGCCCGAGCAAACCAGTGCAAGAAGAGAGGAAGTGCACGAGATGGAGGCAACAGAAGAACAGCCCCTTGTCATTTGTAATCCACAGCAGACAGTGCCTGATTGGCTTTCCGACAGAATGAGGAGAGAACCCGAGGATGATACGGATCCGGCCATTGAAATGGAGGAGTTCCTCAGGAGGATCAGTGCGCCACCAGAGAAGAAAAGGGCCCGAAAGTTTTCAAAGATCTCGACCGACGAGTCAGGCTCTCGCACGCTTCAGGTGGCTATTCCGAGGGAAGATTGTGATCGAACCGAGGAGAGGCCTGAAAATTACGTGATCACCACAGTAGAGTGGGGTCGTCCTACGGGAGCCCAAGTTATCGAGGAGTTCGATAACTCCTATCAGGCATTGAAGGATCAGTTGCTCCGCACGGAGGGGAAGTATAAGAAATTGAAGAAGGAGCACAAAACCTGGATAGGATATATGCAGAATCTAGCACGTCCAGGTGAACCAGCGGACCCGGCAGTGGAACGTCCATCGGAGCTTCCGAACGAGTCAATTGTTGCCTTAGAGGATTTAAAGAAAATGGAAACGGAGGCAGACAAGTGGGTTAGCCGTGTTCATACCGAGACAGGGAAATTCATGGAGGACCTTGCCGATGCTTATCGACAGGCCTCAAGTATTTTGGCACGGATGGATATAGTAGATCAGGCCTGGGGTGATACTCGCATCTATCAAACGAAGACGGTACTTCGTTTGGGGGCTTTGATGCATATACCTCTAGAAACCTTGGTGGATGGAGGTGTAATTCAGAGAGGTGATAGGTATGATTTCACCAGTTGGTACTCCTCGGTGGTCACAGGCCGTGGATTTCACGACGCGGCAAGGGCAGATTCAGCTAAAGTGAGGAAAGCAATGGGCAACATCTTGGGGGGAGTCCTCAATACATTAGAAGCCATATTTGCTAGAAAGTTGGTCCCAGAGGAGATAACTGCTGATGGCTTGAAAAGTAGACTGCCTCCATTCTTCTCAGCTGCGAGGTCACTTGTCCTGGATGACTTTGAGAATGTCTCCACGTTCTCTAGTATAATTCAGCATACCCAGGACGCCTTAGTGACATGGAGGAAATCTTACACCAGATACGGACAGACGGTAGCAGTCTTGGAGTTCCAGCTCAACCATATTCCACCGATCTCTGCACAGGAGGTTGAAGCAGTATTGGCCCGATTGATCGAGTTTGCTATCCGGGAGAAGGCCAGTGGAACGCCTGCTTGATGAGGATCTTCTTGATGATGGTAGTGGGCATTAATTGCTCATTATGATTCCTGCAGGGGAGTGGAGAATATTCTGTGCATTCATTGCCCACTCCTCTCTGTGGCGGTTTTTAGGGCATAAACCCTAATTAGGGCATAGGTGGCTCGATCTGAGCCCTTCATTGTAATTCGATCTAAACCGTCCGCTGAATTGGACTTATTATAAAAGGGGCATCCCCCCTCATTTGTAAAGAATTAGATAGAGATTAGAATTGGAATTGGATCAGAGCTAGAGAGTAGAAGGCATATAGCTTTTAGCTTAGAAGTTAGCTTTAGATTGAGGAGGGAAGAAAACTTTCCTTTGAAAGTTTTGTAAAAGGTTGTTGTGAACACTTTTCATAATACAAAGAGTTTCATTGCTTGGTGATTTCTTCTTTGTTATGAGTAGCTAGCAAGGCCATTTCGTCTTTCCAATTCAAGGTAGATAGAGTAAAATAGATTTTTATTTCATGCAAGTAGTTGTTAGCTATGGAATGTGGTGTTTCATTTGAGCAAGTCTTCTCGTCCATACCACTAGCGGACTGGCTGACGGTGAGTTCGCCTTGCGTGGTCAACTGGAGTAATAGCGCTTAACTTCGATTGTGACTCATATGTCCATATGCATCGTTGTGATGGTATGAACATGTTGTGTCATGGTTTGAATATTTTCTCATCCTTTGAAGATTGCACCAACTTTGTGGAAGTTGTCCGGAGGGAGGCAAAGCGGAGTCTGGTTTGAAGATTGTTCGAATTGATCTTTACATTCCACCCTTTAGGAGTAGATTGTAGAATTCCTATCCCTATCCCCTTTAAATTCTGCATTTTCCGAGTCAGTCTAGATACCAGAACAATATTGCCAAATCATTCATGTCCTAATTGCTTCACAGAATCGAACAACTACGTAAGTCCCCTTGAAATAACCAGCAAAACACATCAACCAACTGAGTCTATTCGCGATAAAAGGAACCTTGGAGTCGAACACATGAACTTTCAAGCAATCTTAGCATGTGGGACACTTTGATCAAGAGAGAATAGAGTGACCGTTGGACAACTTTATTTTGTGCTGGCGCTGTCATAAAAAGCACGTCAACACTAAGGAAATGCGCTTATTGTGAAATTGAAAGCTCACATATCAAAATGCGCCCACCTTAATGAAGTGCCTCAAAATTATCCTAAGGCATGGAAAATAAAAGTTGAGGGTAGAAATGCGCCCAAGTTGCCAAGAAATGATGTGAAAATATTCTAAGTATGAAATTGAAAGTGCAGCACCTCATTTGCGCCCAAGGGTAGTGATGCCTTGAAAAAGTTCTAAGGCGTGGAAAATGAAAGTTCACCCTATGATTTGCGCCCTCACATGAAACCTCCACTGCTTAAATGCGCCCACCAAGCAAGAAGACCTTGAAAATTGTCTAAGTCACGAAATAAAAGTATGAAGAGCTAAATGCGCCCACCTTGGGATGGAAGCTCCTTGAAATTATTCTAAGGCGTGGAATGGAAGCCAGGGAGGTCAAATGCGCCCTTACATGAAAGCTACCCTTCTAAAATGCACCCACTTTAAATGAAAGTGAGCTAGTCAAAATGCGCCCACCATGGAAGAGCCTTGAGGAAATATTCTAAGGCGTTGGAAACAGAAGCTGCCTAGGCAAAATGCGCCCTCAAGTCAAAGAGAAATGACGTTAAAATATGCTAAGGCACAAATGAAAGCTCATAGGCTAAAATGCGCCCATGTTGGGGAGATGATGAAAGTATTTTCTAAGGCAAAATTAAAAGCTCACCCTAGCAAATGCACCCACCAAGGTAGAGACTTCAAAAAGTTTCTAAGTCATAAAATCAAAGTAGCCCCTTCCAAATGCGCCCATGGTGAAAATGAAAGCTCACGTGTAAATGTGCCCACCTTGATGAGTCCCTTAAAACGTCTAAGTATGGAGAAATGGAAGCATGCTAGTGAAAATGCACCCTTATATGAAAGCTCCTCCATCTAAATGCGCCCATCTCAATTGAAAAAAGCTAAATGCACCCAAGCTGAAGTGGAGATAAAAATACGCTGAGGGAAGTAAATGGAAGAGCCCATATGAAAATGCGCCCAGCTTGTAAGACTAAAGCTTGCCTTGTTGAATGCGCTCACCATGGAGGAGTTGACTGGAGAATTTTCCAAGGCAAGACAAAGTATTCTTGAGGCGTGGGAAAATGAAAGCTAGAGGTGTGACATGTGCCCATGAGTAATAGAGGGTCATAAACTAAGGCATTTAAAACGCAAAAATAGCTTGGCATATCAAATGCGCCCAGCTTGTATGAGGAAGTTTAAAAATTCTCTAAGTGTTTGAAATGGAAGCACATGGTATAAAATACACCCAAGCCACAAACAAGATCAAGCAAACATAGGAAAATCTAAGGCTTGGAAAATAGAAGTGCAAGGCATAAAATAGAAGTTCAACATCTATATGCGCCCATCTCCAGCAAGCTCTTGAAAACGCCTAAGTAATGAAGAGTTTGCCTAAGTTAAAAACGAAAGTCACACATGGAAATGCGCCCTAGCATGGAAGTACATGGGTCAAAGTGCGCCCAAAGTGAAAAGATTTAAATCTATTGCTAAGTATGTGAAGTGAAGGCATGAGAAATAAAAAAACACCAAGGAAGAAAATGTTCGAATTTTTCCTAAGTGAAACAAATATTCCAACACATGAAAATACGCCCTTGATATGGATGAACTGGAAATTTTCAAAGGCATTTAAATGGAATTGGCAACTTGAAAATGAATATTTTCCATGGGTCAAGTGGAAAATCAAATGAACCTCTTTGAAATACACCCATGGGTTGAGAAATTTTAAAATTATTTTCCTAAGGGAGATTTTGATATTTTCAGAGGAAATTCGTTTTGACTAGATTATTTTCCTAAGGGAAATTAAATCTCAGAGGGTGGATTAATCTGAGCAAGCAAGTGGTTTCTGTCAACGGGTTGAATTATTTTAAAGGAGAAAATTTAAAATGTCTTAAGGCAAATTTCATGAAATTGAAGATTTAAATGGTGGACATTTTAACAGATTGGAAATAAATTTACAACTCCCACGAATTTTTCGAGTTGAATTTAATTAAACACTGCAACGATTTCAAAATGGAATTTTCAATCAAGTCAAGTGATTTTTCTCGCAAGTTGTTTAAATCACCAAGAGTTAATTGGCAGAATAGAGGAAAAATTCGAATTTTTTTACAAGGAAATAATACTCATTAATGGCAACTGCCATAATGACTGGCTGACGACTAGCCCACTACTGCGCCTGAATTAGAAGATGCTGAATGAAGAGGTGGTGAATTAATGAAGGTGCCAAAAATAGCCCCAGCACTACTCAGCAAGATTCTTCACGAAGAGTTATTTAAACAACTTCATTCCTTTCATTTCTTCACACGTTTCGAAGAGCTTGGAATTGCTGAAGTGAAGGATTTTGTGAGAGATTGAATTATTTTTTTGAGGTTGCTGAGAGTGAGTTTGAGTACAAAGATGCTGGAGGAATTTTATTTCCAAAATTGCTGAGAGTTTTCTTCCCGAAAGGCTGAAAGTGTGTTGCTGCAATTTTTGAAATTGTATGCTGGGGGGTTGAGAGTTTATTTCCAAGCTGTTGAAGTTGCTACAGTTTTTTTTTCGAAGGTGCAGAGGTTCACGAAGTTGCTGCAGATTTTATTTATTCGAGCTGCTGAAAGCTAGTTGTTGTTGGAGTTGAGAAGAAATTCGAATTTCCACACTAGCATTGATCTCTTCATTCTTCAAGTTGCTGAAGTTGAAAGTTGAAGGTTGACAGAAGTTGAAGCAAAAGATTTAATTTATTTTGTGCTGGGAAAATTGTTGAGTTGCTGAAAGTTGTTAGTGTGGTGCAAATTTTCTTCGCCAGTCGGAGGCCAAGTTGCTGAAAGTTTTTTTCGAGCTCAGGGTTGTTATACAGTTTGAGGTTTGGAGTTAGAAAATTATGCTGAAGAATTTCATTTTCAAAGCTAACTCCATATCCGCAGCCATCTCAGAGGCTATTTTATTTTATTAAAAATCTGCAAACTAACTTATTATTATTCTATCTTATTCTTGCAGATGGATGGAGCAAGGGATGTTGCAGGAACAAGCAGAGCTGCAAACACTGAAACGGGCAAGGCTAGCTCATCCCAGCGGGCAATGATCAAAAGGCTCGCCAAGTCATTTCCTCCAAAATCAGCAATTGTTTCAAAGTTGGCAGGATTAAGTGACACCAACCTGGGGTCGTTTAATCTAAATGCACTCAAGTCTAGGATGTACGGACTGGGAGGCCATCAACTGTCAGTCACGGCACATAACATCATGAAGAGTGGTATCTACGCAGTTGCTGGTTTTTCACCAGCAATTCAGTGTTCGGAGCTAATTATGGAGTGTGCGAACTACTACAAGCCGGAGCGTAGAACCATTGTCTCTTCGGATGGCAAATTGCTTGCCAACTTCACGCCAGATGCCATTGAAGAGGCATTTGGGATTCCTACTGCCGAAAAGATGTTGTACAGATCAAAGGAGAGGGCGGATAAAATGTACTCCACCTCCTTCGAGAGGGTTGCTGCGGTCATCAACAGAGTCTGGATGTAGAAGCCAAAGACACCTCGCACTAAACTCCCAAAGTAGATAATCGTCGAAGATGTGAAACAGGAATACTGCGACTTGATGATGATGCTGAGCCGAATAAATGGGAGTGCACAGGCCTACTTTTTCGAGCCTTGGATGTTCTACTTCATCGAGATCATCTTGGAGGGGAAGGAGTGTGTTGACTGGGCAAGAATGATCAGTGATAACATAGATGAACAGTTCAGGAGCCTGAGGGGGATGAAAACCTTTTACATGAGCTCGTATGTGATATATATGCTGGCAAGAATGACCAAGTACCGAGGGATTACATACAAGGAACCAATTGGCAGTGCCCCTGACTAGTTCAAAATCCATGAGGCCTACACGCAGTTACATCTAACCAACCCTGCCAGTTACAAATGGGCTAACGATGCATTCACAATGCATATCACGAGGACCCTTCACTGGAGAACGCAACAAAGAATATCCAAAGAGGCACAAGCATTGATAGAGGAATACGGATAATGGCTCATCCAATTTCCGAAATTCACTTACATTAGGCTGCAGGGGTTCACTTCGTATCCATACCGGCTATCGAGGTACCCCACCGATCACATTATAATGCTGGAAATATCTAGGCAATTGATCGCCTATGATAAGATTCAGAAAAAGAAGAAGAAGGGTGGACTTGACTTTACTATTGCCATGGGAAATTCCACTGAGGTGTGTCCCTCCTTGCAGGCAGCTCGAGAGGCGGAGGATGAGCTGCAATTCTATCATCTATCGTATCACACAGGCAGATAGAATTTCGATCCTTACAGAAACATCCGAATGATACAGAACGTTGAGTCTTGACACAAGGCCCACATTGAGGGCTTTTGGGCAAATGCTGTTGATGAGGTTGAAATAAGGAAAAGGATGTTTTCTAGGCTTCCCCTCAAGTTGATTAGGGAATGTGAGATCATCCCAGTTCTCGACCAGGTGGAAGAGGATGTCAACGTTATACAACCCGACTATGGTTCAGTCAGGGATACTTCGGTCCCACCACCTGATTGGTCCGAGCCAGAAATCATGGACTTGGACACGCTCTCTATTCCGGTGTTGACTTTCACAAGAGCTTGGGTCGATAGACATGTATGCAGACTTAAGAGCAGATCGATCGCCCTTACTTATAACTTGATGGGTGACCCGAGGCCGCTATCGATGAGAAGGGGAAAATAGGCTGCTCAAACACCGGAAGCACAAGTAGAAGTACCAACCCAACCGATACCGTTGAGGATGGAACAAGCATCACCTATGCACTCACAAACTCAGTCTTCGAGTTTGAGAGTGATTTCATTATTTGCTGATCAGAGGGCAGAATTGGGTGAAGAGCGGGAGCTTGAGGAGGTGGATCAACTCAACATCCGAGAATCAGATAGTATAAGCGTCAGTGCATCCAGGGCTGGCCGACAAGAGGAAGAAGAGGAAACAGTGGCTGACACTCGTTTCCAGCATATGTTGGACATGACATTAGAGGAAGAGGAAAACACAGAATAGGGGACCCAAGGGTCAGGAGATACGCAGCTCGTGGAAGATGATGAGCCCGAGCAGAACAGTGCAAGAAGAGAAGAAGTACACGAGGTGGAGGCAACAGAAGAGCAGCCCCTCATCATTTGCAATCCACAGGAGACAGTGCCGGATTGGCTTTCGGATAGAATGAGAAGAGACCCCGAGGATGATACGGATCCAGCTGTTGAGATGGAGGAGATCCTTAGAAGAATTAGTGCGCCTCCAGAAAAGAAGAGAGCCAGAAAATTCTCGAAGATTTCGACTGACGAGTCAGGCTCCCGCACACTCCAAGTTGCTGTCCCAAGGGAGGAGTATGATCGAGCCGAGAGGCCCGAAAACTATGTGATCACCATCGTAGAGTTGGGTCGTCCTACGGGAGCCCAAATTGTCGAGGAGTTCGATAACTCCTATTAGGCGTTGAAAGACCAGTTGCTTAGAACAGAAGGGAAGTATAAGAAGTTGAAGAAGGAGCACAAAACCTTGATAGGATATGTGCAAAATCTAGCGCGTCCAGGTGAGCAGGCAAACCCAACAGTAGAACTCCCACCAGAGCTTCCGAGGGAGTCGGTTGTTGGCTTAGAGGACCTAAAGAAGATGGAGACAGAGGCAGACAAATGGGTCAGCCATGTTCGGGCTGATACAGAGAAATTTATGGAGGACCTCGCCGATGCTTATCAGCAAGCCTCGAATATTTTGGCGCGCATGGATATGGTAGATCAAGCCTGGGGTGATACTTGCATCTATCGGACGAAGACTGTTCTTCGTTTAGGGGCTTTGATGCATACACCTCTACGGACTTTGGTGGATGGAGGTGTGATTCAGGATGGTGATAGGTATGATTTCACCAGTTGGTACTCCTGGGTGGTCACAAGCCGTGGGTTTCATGATGCAGCAAGGGCAGATTCGGCTAGAACCAGGAAGGCAATGGTAACATCTTGGAGGGAGTTCTTAATACACCGGAGGCCATATTTGCTAGGAGGCTGGCTCCAGAGGAAATAACTGTTGATAGCTTGAGAGGCAAATTGGCTCCATTCTTCTCAGCTGCGAGGTCGCTTGTCGAGGATGACTTTGAGAATGTCTCCACTTTCTCTAGTATAATTCAGAATACCCAGGACGCCTTGGCGGCATGGAGAAAGTCTTACACTCGGCACAGGTAGACGATAGCGGTCTTGGAATTTCAGCTCAACCATATTCCACCAATTTCGGTTCAGGAGGTTGAGGCGATGTTGGCCCGGCTGATCGAGTTTGCAGTTCGAGAACGGGACAGTGGGAATGCTCTGCTTGATGAGGATCTTCTGGAAGAAGATAGTGGGCATTAATTGCTCGTAGTGGGGAGTGGAGAATCTTTTGTTCATTTATTACCCCACTCCCCTCAGTGGCAGTTTTTAGGGCAAAAACCCTAATTAGGGCATAGGTGGCTCGATCTGAGCCCTTTATTGTAATTGAATCCGAACTGTCCATTGAAATGGGCTAACTATAAAAGGGGCATCCCCCCTCATTTGTAATCTATTAGCACTAGAATTGAATTAGAGATAGAGTTGAGCTAGAGAATAGAAGGCATATAGCATTTAGCTTAGAAGTTAGCTTAGATTGAGGAGGAAAGGAAGTTTTCCCATTGAGGACTTTGTAAGAAGTTGTTGTGAACACTCTCATAATATAAAGATTTATCATTGTTTGGTGGTTCTATCTTCTATTATGAGTAGCTAGCAAGACTTGTTCGTCTTTCCAATTTAAGTAGATATAGTAGAGTAGACTTTGTTTTATGCAAGTAGTTGTTAATTGTGGAGTGTGGCGCTGCGATTTGAGCATATCTTCTTTCATCTATACCATTAGCGGGCTTACTGATGGTAAGTTCGCCTTGCGTGGTCAACTAGAGTATTGGCACTTAACTTCGATTGTGGCTCATATGTCCGTATGCATCGTGGTGATGGTATGTACATGTTGTGTCATAATTTGAACACCTTTCTCATCCTTTGAAGATTGCACCAACTTTGTCGGAGTTGTCCGAAGGGAGACGAAGCAAAGTCTAGTTTGAAGATTGTTTAAGTCGATCCTCGTCCTCCACCCTTTAGGAGTAGATGGTAGCATCCCTATCCCTATCCCTTTAAATTCAGTATTCCCCGGTTAATTTAGGAGTCAGAGCAATATTGTCAAATCATTCATGCCTTAACTGCTTCACAAAATCGAACAACTACGTAAGTCCCCTTGAATACCCAGCATATTCACATTAGCCAACTGAGTCTATTCGCGTTAAAGGAACCTTGGAGTTGAACGCATGAACTTTCATGCTATCTTAGCATGCGGAATACTTTGATCAAGAGAGAATAGAATGACCGTTGGGCATTTTTATTCTGTGTTGATGTCGTCATAAAAAGCACGTCAACAAGATCCCCTATCATTATGTAAGAGATATGGTGGAAAGGAAAGTGATCCAGTTGGAGTATATTAGTACAAATGATAAAACTGCAGACATTCTCACCGAGCCTCTCTCCTGAATCAAGGTAGAGCACTTCAGGAAGAAACTTGGTATGGTTGAAATGTAATTTGTTATTTAGTTTGAAATACAAATTGTTTATAAATTGTACTAATATATAAAGATGTTTAATGTGTAAACTCTTTTGTCATGTGTGTGACTCCATGTCCTTATGGGCCTACTCCCCCTATGTACATTATTGAAAGGTGACGATCTTTCTAATAATGAACACTTGTATTTGACATTGTAAAGTGACGACTCTACAATAATAAACTATCATGTGACTTGATATTTGTGGACATGTCATGATAGTATTTCTTGGACACTTTGATGGATATCATGGGACTTCACATCATTTGAAGATCATTGTGATCCTTAAGAGATAATCATGGTGGATATTTATATCCGTGGATATGCCATGAATTATGGTAGACATCATGTGACTTGATGTCAGTGCACATACCATAATGAAGATGTGTTATGAAGAATGTCATGTGACTTGACAACATTGAGAAAACATATCATATCTTCAATATCACGTGTGAAGGTGATATCTCCACTTATTTGATTTGAAATATCTTCCCTAGCTAAGAGGGAGTGTTGATGAATGGTAGCTTAGGTAAGATATAAACGATGATTGCTATAAGCATCATCATCGTTTATATAAGATCAATTGCTCTTCATATTTAATATTTCTAGAAATAAGTAAAATCGAATTTTATAATGCATGTATAAAATCGAATTTAAATAAATGATGTTCGAAATTCACATTGAATAAAATACGGAATTCATATAATATATATCCGCCATGTGTGAGGGGGTATATGTGTTAAGTTTGTTTAACTGAATGATAATCGGTTGTAAAGAAAGCCCGCGCGCCCAAAGGGACACGTCCCTTGAGCAGGTGTGTCTCCACGTGTGGAGACACGTCCTCTCAAGGGACGCATCCCTTGGAGGCAGGTCTCCTTACATACAAAAGGGAGTTCCACTCTTGATATGCAAATATCGAAATTTATTAATGTTCAGCAATCATTACATTCGGCATTAAGAGAAGAAATCTGAAAAATCGTATTTGACTTAGAATTTCTCACACCGAATTTCAGACCTTAGTTTATTCTTAGATTTGTAGGATCTTATTTGATTACATTTACAGGGCCCAACCTAGACAACGAAACAAATATTGGACTTGCATTCACTACTAGTGTATCTTTGGCTTGAATATTGCTCCTCTTATCTTCTTTTGCAGGCATTCTTCTTCTTATTGCTCCACTTGTGTTGCTTGCTATTCTCCAACATTCCTTTTTGCTCCTTATTGCTCGACCTTTAAGACATCCTCCTTATCGTTCCATTGGTTTGCCCTTCTCTTCTAGCACTTCTCTGACTTGAATGTTGCTCCTGTCTCCCCTTGAATGGTATCCTCCTTATCCCTCCACTTGTGCTGCTCGTCAATCTTGAGCACCCCTTTGGATTGAACATTGTGCTTCCTATCTCCTCCTACAAGGCATCCTCCTTATCACTCCATTGGCTCATCCTTCTGCATCACTTGTGGGCCTACCACATACTCTACCAATCGAAGTAGGACCACCACTTTAGCATTGTTCTAGTGCTAAGACATCCTTGGGGAGATTTGAACCTTGGTCTCCAACATGAGAACCAAGTGGTCCTACCACTTGGCCACAACCTCGTTCATAGTTTGAAGACTCTCTGAGTCTTGGAAAAGACTCTTGGGACTCCTGAGTCCTAGGGCTCGCCGAGTCGACTCGCCAAGGACTCCCGAGCTGAGTCCTGAAGAGCTAGGACTCGAGTGACTCTCGTGAGTCCTAGAATCGGACTCTCGAGTCCCAACTTAGGACTCTTGGCATCACGTGGAAATAATGAGTATGAATGTTTACAACTTGTTTTTTGTTTGTTTTTTTCATTTGAAAATTTGAAACTATGAGTATGAATGATGAAATTTCAAATATTAAGTGTTTGAAGATCATATAACATGTGTAATATTTGAATTATGAGAAATTGATAATCAAATTAGGCTCTTATGTTCTCTAACTACATTAATTTTTTTTTTTTTTGTAAAACTACGGTTTTCTTCTTTGTCGAGTTTTTTGCCGAGTCCATGCCGAGTCCGAGTTTTCCAACTATGACCCCATTGATACTAAAATTAATTGGTGTTGCTTGTAATGGAGATTTGAGAATTGCTTTGGAAATTGTAATCATTTTGACCATCTTGTTCTTTCTGATAGTCTGCTTCTGGGATCACACATGGATATTTTTACCTTAAATATTTTTCTGCTAAGACTCCTTGCAAGTTGCTTTTTATTATCAAGTAGCTGGTAGGGTTGGATGATTTGCAGTATAAAATTTTTGCTCACTTTCTGGATTTTTATCATGTTGTGCAGCATAGGAGCTTATCGTGTCAAGGTAGCTTGCATGGACTTCCATGCATTTTGTGAAGAGCATAATCGAGAAGGGTAAGCAATTCATGTTGTTAATGCAGGGATATTTTATTGATGCCCTTGATATCTGTTCAAGGTGAAGGAAATATAATACATAGAATCAACAATTGTAGAAAATTTACTCATTTTCTCAAAAGTGTTACATTATTATAATATATTTATATTCTTAGATTGGAGCTTTGTATAGTATCTGTTGAACACTATATTTTGTATAAATAGTATACACTTTTAGCTTTCAACATATTACTTGGTGTTTTGGGACATTACGATATCTCAGTCATCTTCTTTTTACCTCCACTTTTTTGTTCATTTTATTTGCTTTATGATTCAAGTATGTAATCTTGTGTTCAAATTGCTAGAAACCCAATATATTTTCTTTTCATGCTTATCCTTATTTGGTTGAGGCTTTTATTGAAGATGCTGGCATCGTCTTTTTAGACTTTTGAAGAAAGGGATATCTTTGGGGGAATTATGTTCTTGAAATTGGCTTATGCAGCAGAAGGAAAAGAAGCTGGTTGTTAAGGTAAGTTGTCTCAGATGTGGGACTGGAAGATGTCAATGATTATCGTAGTTAGGGAGACACAGGGGTAGTGGTAGGAGACACCAATCAAATTAAGGTATGTAAGTAATTGAATAAGGAAACTTTATGACAGAAAATAGTCATATGCAGCTTCTTTGTTATGGGTGAGAGGAAGTCACAGAGACTCGAGCAGAGATTCAAGAGAAAAGATCTGAAAAAAAGAAAATTCTGGATGATACTCTGCATTGGCTAAGAGAGTTTGCTGGGCAGGAGGTTGATTGCAATGATTTAACAAGTTTGCAAAGGAATGCTGAAATATTGACTTGTTTGCAAGATTGCAAGGAAGTTTGAAATTGTGAGTGGTTTGCTGATTTGAATTGAATGTTCTTGACAGTTTGAATTGTTTGAATGTTTGCTTGGTTTGCATATGTGATGTTGATCTTGATTGTTTAAATTGTTTATGACTGATTTGAATTGTTCTATAATTTTAATTTATTAACTTGTTTAGGTTTGCAAAGTTTACCTTGATTATTGTAATCTTGTATCATTTTACATGTTCATCGATATGATTGCAAAGATTAATTGCTTTGTTTGCTTAGTGATTTGCTTGAATTTGCATTGATAGAGGAAAATGGATAAAAAATCTAACTAATCTAAACACCAACACTAATTACTATGAATGACGAATTCAAAACTACTTATAAGTTATAACAATCTGAAACTGACAAACAAACTGCCAAAAACCAAAATAAAATTTTAACCTTGCAGCTGAATACTTGTTAAGAGCAGCTTTGAATAGAGTTAATTACTGATATGATAAAAGTCCAATAATGCTGGAAAACTCACTTCGAATGCAATTTGACCTCAGGAGGACACCAATCTCCAGATCCTACTGCATTTGATAATGAAAACTTGGCATCTAGGACACTATGAAATTTGTAAGGGGGCATAACCTGCTAAGAGGTGTTTTGACATGGCTGTGAATGACTATTACTGAAACAGGGTGACTGTTACTGAAATATAGTGACTGTAACAAATGACTGATAGCGACTTGCAGAGAGTTGGCTGCAAGCTTTGATCAGGGAACTAGCAAAACTGAACTAGACAATTATGAATTAACAAAGCTTATAATATTTGAGATGTCAAAGTATTGAACGAGAGATGAGAACACAAGGGCAACCAACTGAGGATGCAGGGAAAATGCAGAGAATGAGCTGCTTTCCTATGAAAAATTGTATGGATTGTATGAATATTTCCTCTATTAATAAACCAAAAGTGCATCTCCATAAGCCAGGAGGTACCCTGAAAGATTAAGATCAAAAAGAAGATAACAGGACCCTTCTTGAAAGGAAAAATGAAAAGAGAATGTTACTTTGACTCCTCAAATTTCTTTTCCATCAACACGTGAAATTTTGACTTCCCACAACTAGTGATTGCAAAACTGTTGCAACACTTTTGAGACTGCCATGGCATTCTTGAAAAAGCTACAGCAGTGTCAAAACTGCTCAGCTGGAGTTGAAGTTGACACAATGATTGCGAATGCCGTAGCTGGTGAAATGCAAGAATTTGAAGGTTGAATCAAAGGGGAAAAGGCAAGGGATTACAGGAGACTAGAAAGACATGCAATGGATGCTAAGTGGACCTGCCTTGGATACCAAAACTAACCATTGCATTTTATGTAATGATGGCATTTTGAGTGGCAATAATCATCATTGGACTTGAAATGTGACATATGCAATTTACATATTGCCCCTTTGGAATAGATGTGTTGCAACTGATATGCAACTGTTGTATTCCGATGTCAGGTGGGATTTGTTAGCTTTTGGCCTGTTGCTATCTTTGTTGCTAATGTCCTCCTAAAAATGTGCAAACGCAACAAAACTGTAATCAATTGCAACATAATGATTTTTTAAGAAAAACCACTATAAAACGAGGGATGAAGGAGTGTACCATATATGCAAGGTCTAGAAGTCTACTTGTCTTGTCTGTTGTTTGACGTTTGTCTAGCTCCATCTCCTGCAAAATGAAAAGAGGACAGGTCCAAATGTAGCATCATGGCCTCTGTGGCAAACACACTATTTGAGGACAAGAGAGCTTGCCATATATGTGGAGTTTAGATTATAATGCTTGTGTTTAATCAGCACTTGGGCTGTGCCTAGTCAAACCGACACATTGGGTTTTTGCAAAAACATAGTAAAACTCAATCAAGCGAGAAAAAAATGGTTGTAACCTGTGTTTAAAATTTGGGCTATTCCCATTTTATTTCAAAAAAACTCTCTGATCTTCTTATGAAATTCTGTTTTTTCATTTCTAAGTATTTTAGCATTTTTTAACTTGATGTGTTTTACCCTTGTAAAACCCATGTAATTCAATTCCATTTACACTTTCAGTTTGCTGTGTCAATGCCGTGTAAATTTAATGCTTCTATTTTTTAGATTACTACCTGTCCTACATGTCTCTAGACACCTACAAAAGGATGAATACCATCAACAAAAAATGTTGCTAAGCAATTTTACAAAGTTGACAAGAAAAGTTGCAAATGACAAGAAATATAGTAATGTTCAAACAACTGAGAAGTTGCAAAATTATTATGCCGAGAAAAGATGCTGAAATGTTAATGAGAAATTCTGTGATGACAGGAAAGATGCTACCATAGGAAACATAAAACAAGATTTTTTTTTAACAATGCTGTTGCAACAAGCAAAATTATTGAATTGCAGTAAGTGGTTGAAAAGAATACGATTGATGAAGAAGTGCTAGAAACATGGAAAGCTACTGAAACATTGATAGGGAAGGGGTTGGGCTAAGACAAACTAAGCTAGAACACCCTATGCCCCCACTTGGACTAAAGGAGCTAATATGATGCTTATTTTCTCTTTGTTGCATCCCTATGAAACTCAATTTTTGTATTTATCTTTTGCTCATTTGTCTCAAATTGATTATCGTTTATGTGTCAATCCAACTCAATTGTGGTCCCTTCAGTCAATTTGCAAGATCACCTTGTCATGGTTTATGTTTTTCAACTAACCCTTGCAGGGTAATGATGATCACCGCAAGTCTGTGCAAGTCTGTAAGAAGTGAATGATGATATTTGAGATAGTGTCGAAGGCATCAGCAAAGTAGAAAAGACAGATAGATGGCTAAGTGATTCATTTTATCCTCCTTGGTTTTATGGCATTCAAAGTTTGGCTTGTCATGGAAAACCAATAACATGGGGTGAAAACTCTGCTCAGGAAGTGGCTTATGTGACTGAAATCTCTGCCCAAAATTCCTCTCAAGTCATCAAGAAAGTGGCAACAATGTTGTCAAGCTATGCTTGAATCTTCTCCAAGGATAGAAGTTGCAACATATAAGACATTTTTGGCTTCATGATCCTATGTGAGCACATAAGGTTGCTTGGCCACTCTAATTTTCTGTCAAGGATCTTTAACATGGTTCAAGTGTTGACAAACTCCTCCAAACTGCAAGGGAAAAGTGGCAGATCCTGTGTAGACGCACATTTGGACAAACTTAACCAAGTTTTTGAAGACTTAAAATTGACTCAAGTGCTTGAAAGTTTTGTCCAGCAATTAAGGGCTTACAAGATGGTCCACTTTCAAGTGGCCAAATCATAGGAATTCTCTGTCAAGGTCTTGAAAGAGGGTTTAAGTGAGTCTAGTGCTTACTGAGAGTGGTTTAGCTGTCTACCTAACTCAAAAACTTGGCATCAGTCTTTACAAACTCCACCAGAAGTTCCTCTTTGAAGAAAAACTGGCAACATTGAATTTTATAACCTCCTGGTCTGTTTTCCTTATGGCTAAACCATCAATTTTGCCCACCAAAATGCATGACATATGGTTAAGTTGATGATGGCATGTGCCCAGCCTAGCCAAGCCATAAATTTGTTTACTTCATTGTGAAAACATGTCATTAAGAGAATAAATCTTTGACAACAACTTAAAATGTAGCATAACTAAACATGGGCTCACTTCAATGATGGCTAAGCCAATTCAAAATTCCACCTAGCAGCAACAAAACATGGCAAAGTTAAGTTTAAACTCTGCCTGGCAAAAAATGGTATAAACTCCATCTAATAAGTGACAAAAAAACCTAATTCAGGTGCACTGCATTGATGTTTGAACCAATCAATTTTTCTACCCAAGTCAAGTGAATGTGGCTGAAGTGTCATGGGTGTACTTCTGGGCCATAATGGCCATTTTAAAGTTGCTATGGCACATCTAAAACCATGGTTTAAGTAATCATAAACTCTGCCAATTTATATTGTTGTGGTAAACCGTAAAACTAATTGTTGTGCACTTTATTAATGGTTAAGCTGTTTGGAATCTCTGCTGAAGTGAGATAATGTGGTAGAGGTAAGGGGGGCACCCGCTAATGATGGTTCAACCATCTAAATATTCTGTCTAGGTTTGAAAGATTTGGCTTGAGTCTTCAAATTATAACTGGAAACTCCCCAAGACCTAACTAAACCTTAATATTCTGTCTAGGTTTGAAAGAGTTGCTTTAATTCTATTGCCACTCAGACACAAGGAGCAACTGTTATTAGCATGTCTTCAGAGTTTTTATCATCTACAACATAGCAATGATTTTTGGGCAGTGGATGAGGGGCCCATTTTTGGCCGCTTTTATTTGTTTTATTGTATTAGTTGTTTTAGGTTAGATTTGCTTTAAGTTCCTTTATTTCTTCTTCTTCAATAACTTTTGGATATGCTCACTTTAAAACATTTCTTTTTGGGATAGTTAATTATTATTCTCAAATCCCTAAAAGCTATTCATTGTAACTTAGAAATAAGTGCCTTGGGCACAAGGCATTTTGGAATAAGAGTCAATGCTATCCCTAAACCGTTGTTCAACTAGGTTACCTATGTTTGTAATCCCTTTGATTAAATTGAAATTGAATAACTTTGTCAAACTTTACATTGATGTCATTTATTCATTAAGTGATAGCTTTGTATGTGACTTAATAATTTATTTTCTGGAATCATGTGTCCTCCATCCAAATTGTCATTCCTTTAAATATTTTTTGTTGTGGATTATTGCTCTCTACTCTCTATCTTAGCCAACTGGAAGTTGTGTTTACATAATTTGCTTCCATTCAATATCAAAAATTAAAAAATATCACTGCATGGTATGGTTGTTAATGGTCTTGAACTTATTTTTTAGGTAAAAACATAGGCAGATAGTTATATCCTTTATGCAAATCTCCTCAATAAAATCTTGTATAGTGTGCATAATTGTATATCTTGTTTATGGTTTTAGTCTAGAGCCAGTTTTGTTGAGTTAGATCTCAATGAGCTTCCCCTCTTAATTTGAAGAGAGGTTTTGCCACACACACTATTTCATTTTGTGTTGTCTTGCATAATACAAATGAAATGCTAAGACTCTTGATGCACACATGTATGGATGTTTATTATGCTATGTACATGAGATACATTTTATTATGTTATGCAACTTTATTATGTCAAATGTAACGAATTTATTTAATTCCCTTTTATGTGCTCTTTTCATAATGCTTATCTTATGAGAAAAGCAAATATTGCTTTTATTACTAAGCATGCTTTTCTAGATTTCAGTGGCTTAGGACAAGATGTTGTGTGGGGAACAGAAAAGACAAGGGCATGCTTTGTAGTGAGCAAAAGAGTGATTCTATTCCACACTATCCACGAAAGAAAGGAAATTATATATCTACATTTGTAGGTCCTATTAGTGTTTTAATTTGTCTCTTGCAAGACAACACAAAACAGTGCAACACATACAGTAAAATTGTTTTCCAAATTATATGGGGAAACTACCCAAGACCTAACTAAACCTAAAACCTAGAACACTATACAAGATTTCAATGGGGTGTTTTGCATAAATGTAAATTACTAATTGACTACGTTTTTTTGCTCTAGATGTATGTGCCGGATTGTTGATAGTCAAGCCTTGTAGCTAGATTTTCAGATAGAAGGAAGATAAAATAATTCAAGCACAAACAAATAATTCAATCTCCTACTAACTAAAGTAGAGACTAGTATTCAATTGTGATAGAAATATATTGGACAAAAAACAAAAGATGCTTACTATTGTCGAAAGCGAAGACTAGCACATTAGCATTAACATGAAAGGATTAAACAAAACTAATACTAACAACAGAAACACAATGCAAAATTTGAGAGAAGTAAACCTATTAGAAATATCCAAAGTCATTTGAAAGACGAGTGTTAATTCATAGCTCAATATCAATCTTTATTATAATAACTTTTCAAAATTTTACACAATAACTCAACTTCAATTATCATTAATAATTTATGTGCTCAAAGAACTTATTTATAAGTTAGCTTTTAGCTTTCTAGGAATTTAAGAATATTAATTAAATACTAAAAAAAAGTAGTACTTTAAAGCTATACCATCTCCAATTTGTAGGAAAAATGGAAATAAATATAATTTAAAGCAAACTAGTCTAAAACAATTAATTAAAAACCTATGTTCCATGACGTTTTAGGGATGGGGATGATGAGACAATAGGGAATGCATTTTTGGTGGCATGTGTGTGTGTGTGTATGTGCGTGCGTGTGTGTGTGCATGCTAGATAAGTAGCATCCTTTATATTAAACTTAAGAAAATAGGTACATTATGCTTTATTGGGCTGGATTACAAAATACCTTCAGGCAAACATAGCATCACTTGGCCAATTATGGCTTGTAATGTATCAAAAATCATAGATCTTCAACAACTTCAAATGCCCTTGTGATTTGTTCGGGTGTCAGAATTTCACTCGCCACACCAATGTAGTAGTTGAAGGTATGCATATTGTCTCTCTCAACACCTCAAAATAAAGTGATGGCCTACTTGTGTTTTTCACTTCCTTGGGCAATAGTAATGTCAAAGGTCCCAGCCAAGCTCCTAGTCTGTGGATCCATGTTGAATGCCTTGATAGCCTTTTCCGCATTTGGTTTCAAATGGCTTTGTATGTTTTTGACTATGATATTGTTCCATTTTTTCATTCTGAATACCATCACAAGATTCCCCAGAAAGGCATTCAACAGTATATTATCGTGTATATGTGCTTTGGTGAAGAGGCCTGTATCGATCACTTTCTTGAATGCCCCTTCCTCCTCAATCGAGCTTATGATGAACGGTCGTTTTAGTTGCGTGGAGAAGTTTGCTCCATTGTAGGGACACTCAATACCAGAGGTTTGCATTTTTGTTTACTCTTTGCAGATGTTGTTAGCCTTTTAAGGGGAGATTGGAGAGAATTCAAGGAGTTGTGAAATCCCAACAAGATAAGCATTTGCAGGGAGATTCGACTTAAATCCCAAATTTTTGTACCTTTCCATGCTTACTTTGATTGATGAGGAGTTTGTGCGGTGAGGATTGTGATTGTAAAAGGATTGTTTTGGATGTTCTGAGCTTTCATAGATTCCTTATCTAGCTTGCCTGCAAAAGGTATCTTAGAGTACATGTGAGATCTTGCTCCCGTGAACACCAACCTTACATTACAATCAGTTATATCAGGATGTTATCCCGTTTATGAATTCTTTTCAAAACTACATTGTTATCTAACTCACAAGCTTTGTTAGCAAGGATATCTATCGTTCTATTTCCTTCCTGATAACGATGAGATATTGTGAAGTTCTCCATTCAATCAAGGATTGCCCATATTGACGTTGCTATGTTTTGTAACTTCCAATTTGGGATTCTTCGACTCTTGATGGCATTAATGCAAATTTGGGGATCACCTTCAATATACAAATCCACTAATTTTTATTTTTTGTAGAGTTCTAGTCCTCTTAGAAGGGCTTTGAATTTGGCTTCATTGTTGGTGCCATTAGGTAATTTCGTAGCAATTGTCCATATTAATTCACCCTTATCATTTCGGATTGCAATCCTGGCACTAGACATGTCGAGATTGCCTTTTGTTGCTCCATTGGAGTTCTTCTTTAAACATCCTTTTGGCGGGGGAAACCATTTAACCTTCGCTCTCTTGATTTTGCTGGGTACTTTGGTTCCCATATTTTATGGAATATGAAGGGAGCTCCTTTCTTTCATTATCTTTCAGTCTCCATCCCATGATATGAAAGGTATAGGGGCAGAGGATGATAGTTTTGATCTTATTACCTCACATATGCTCTTCTCGATCTTTTTTGTGATTGCTATCATTGATGTTTCTTTCTCATTAAAGATTCTATTATTCTTCTCCTTCCAAATTTCCCATATTAACAATGATGGGCTAGCAACCCAGATGCCTTCCCATATCATTTGCCTAAGCTTTGGCCATCCCGTAAAGAGTTGGTAGATGCCATTCTGAAGGGGACCTTTCCACTTAAGGTTGTTCCATAACCAATTCCAATAGAAGCTGGCAAAAGGATTTGTTTATGGATAGTAGACCATGCAAAGGTCCCAACCTTTAGTAGTGTGCATTTGCTCCAGCATAATTCTGAAGGCCATTCTGAGGATTGTTCTAATTCATTTTGGATTCTATAGCCCATTTTAACAAAGCAACCTCCACTTTTCGATCCCATCCAGATTATTGCATCCTCCTCATTTGACATTATATTCCTCTTCCCAAGTTCCTCGACCAATTTGTTTTAAGTATCGACCGGGATTATTAATCTCTCAATTTCTTCCATATTCCATATCTCTCTATCCGATGATGGTTGCAAAAAGGCTTTGACCTGCACACTTGAAAAATCTTGTATTTGATCGTAGAAAATTGCAATAAATGGTAGCTCAACCAGGGGGGTAGGAATTCTAGGAGTCTATCTGGAATTTCGCTTTATCGCCATTATTAATCACCCATGATATGTGGTCATTGATTAGGGCTCTACGTTGCAGCATGAAATTCCATACATTTGAGTCGTGTGGGGGATTGGGATTGGTAAAGATTCTCTCTTGGTCTTCATTATCCATGTATTTTTTCTTCAGAATTTGATACCATTTTGTTGATTGGTCCTTATACATTTTCCATACCAATTTTGCTCCTAGAGCTTTATTCTGTTTTTTGATTTCCTTTATTCCTACAATTCCTTGATCTTTATCTTTACACATGGTTTGCCAGCCAATTAAAGGAATTCGTTTTCCTTCATTTGATCTTTCCCACAAAAATTTCTTCAATATGCTTTCTAGTTGACCCTTGGCTTTTCTCGGTATTTGTGTGCTTGAAAGCTGATACATTGGAATGGCTGATAGAACCGCCTTTATCATTTGGATTTTTTCAGCCAAAGTTAGCCATTTCCCTTTCCTTGACGATGCTTTACTTTTGCTTTTGTTGATTGTTTCCTCCCATATACTAGATTTAATCGCACCTTTAAAAAGAGGAACACCCAAATATTTGCATGGTAATTCGACTATGTTAAAATCCATAATTGACTTTATTCGCCTTTGGGTTGATCATTTGTTATTGAAGAAATAGATGTTTGATTTTTCCTTATTGATTATCTGTTCAGAGATTGTCGCATATTTCTCCAAGAGGGTTTGTATGGTGGAGGCTTCTTGAACCTTTGCTTGACCATAAAGTATTGTGTCGTTTGCAAATTGTTGGCGAGTGATATTGGGAAGCAAATCTGCTACCTTAATGCCAATCCAATTACCTTGACTAGAGCACCTTTTGATTGATTGACCAAGGGATTCTGCCATAATTGCAAAGAGGAAAGGGTGTATGGGATCTCCTTGCCGAAGCTGTTACACCCCGAATTTTGTTTTACAAATTGCTTTTAACTTTTTACCTTACAAATGTGTTTTGATATCAATAGATGACTATATGTTATTTGACATTTTGCTGAAATTAGATGCAATGCAATGTGTTTCAATTTTAATGATTATTATTATTTAATTCAGATTATGATGATGTTGTGATTAATAACAGACTAGCTATTTGATTGGATTTCTAAGTGAAATGTAGGATCAGATTCTTACCTTCCCATAGGGAGAGGGAGAGTATCACTAGAGAGAGGAATATAGACTTGGGAAATAAATAGGTTAATGCCAAGTGAGTTGAACACACACTCACGTAGGTCTATGTTACCAGATTGGGTAAGTAACTCTAGTCCTATCGTTGAGTTAATTTTGTGTTTTGTCTAAGTTTGGGTCAAGTTGTAAGTTTAGGATGTGCCTTGTCGAGTCCTTGGCCTAGTCTATTTCGATAAAAATGAAGTGTTGCGTAAGTATCATCTTCGTCTCTTCATTTTATTAACTTTGTTTATATAAAGTCTAATTGACTATTATCTAAATGACAGTAAATATATTTAAATAATATATATATATATATATATATATATTCTCATTCTCATATATATATATTTTATTTAAATACATTTACTGTCATTTAGATAATAGTCGATTAGACCTTATATAAACAAAGTTGATAAAACGAAGAGATGAATCCTATATATATTTATATATATATATATATATATATATAAAATGAGATTATATATATATTCGGATATATAATCGAGAATATATAGATATATAAATACAAAAAGATATATATTATATATAATATTAAATGGCATATTGAGGGCTGTTCGACATGCTAATAAAAGCATGTAAAGGTATTTAAATCTGTTCGAACCTTATCACCACTTCGTGGGGCTTAAAGCTTCCATCGAAGGCTTCAAAACATGGAGTTTTAAATTGCATTAAAGCCATTGTTATGGGCACAAAGTTGGCGCTGCAATTTAAACTAAATGCAAAAGCCATTAAATGGCAGTACCTTCTATTAATAGTATGCATTTCAATGTGTTTAAGTGGAGAAGTGGCATTGCTGTTATGGGGCGTTTATGACTCCTTTAGTGGTCATTATCAATGCAGTTTAAAAGTGGTTAACGTGAGCAGTTAGGGAGTAAAGGCCACAAGAAAAAAGGCATCGAAGGTTTACATTTTATGTTTTGTTTCATTGTGTTTATTCATTATTCACATCATGGGCTGGAGAAAGGAGAGAGCGCGGGCTTGTGAGGAAGGAACGGTCTATCCTCTTAAAAAATTATTATTTTATAGAGGTGGAAGTTTATGAGTAGGACAGGAAATAAGAGGAGAGTGTAGGTCTGTGAGAGACTTTAGTTTATTGAAGAATATTACGCCATTTATCTGCCTTATATAGACATATCTCTCCAATTCTGAGTAGAGAGTTTAGTTCTGGTTGTCAGCTGTGGTGAATACTGAAGAAATATATAAGCATATCAGAGCTTAATTGTTGACAAGCTGAGATTTCTTGGAGCAGCTTGGTTGAACGTTGAGACTGTGTTTTGGAATTTCTAAAAGTGCAGAACAGAGAGTTAACACAGGCATGCTTTCATACTTTATTTTTCCTTCCAGTTTTCTCAGGAAATTATATTTCCAGTTATATATATATATATATATTGAAATAGAGAAGGAATGGTCTGATTTTTACAGAATTATGCACAAATCTATTTAACCTCTCTTTCGATGTGCAATGGATAGCAGAGAAGAGGTTTATTTCTCAGCTGTGATAATTTAAATAATTTATTCCATTTTTCTCGGGAAATTATATTTCCAGCTTGTTATATACACACAAACACACACGTTCATAACAAGTATTTATATAGTATATATATGTATATATATTTATATAAAGAATGTGTAAGGGATATTTTATAAAATTATAAGATAAGCTTAATGCTTACTCTGTTTTGTAGATTGAAAGAAATCAGTTTTATTATCTGAACTGTTGAAAGATTTTAAACACCACAATAACTACTCTTTCTGGTATAATGTCATGTCCCCAAAATGATAACACATCAAAATGCAAATAAATAAAAATAATAATAATAATAACAAAATGCATATTAACAATTTAATGCCATTATATTCTAGTGTTGAAATAAGAATCATTGAAATACAAATAAATAAAACAAATATCAAAATAAATAACTACAGTTCATAGATAACATTATAGTTATAAAATCATTATTATAGAAATACAAAACTTAACTAATTAAATTGTTAATTGTAAATGATTATAAATAAAATATTCACAAAGAAACAATATAAAATAATCAAACTTGAAATATTTAAATAAATATATTAACATCAAATAAAAGAATCGATTCCTCTCAAACAGCAACAATCCTAAGAAATTACTATATTTAAAAGAATAAATAAAAGCAACAATCCTTATTTATTCAAGGCAGCAATTAACAAACAAAGATTATTATATGTTATGATAAAAAGGGGTGTGATTTGGGTTGAGGGAAAGGTACGATCTACAAAGGAGGTGTCTGTTCATTGGAAATGGTGTGTCTCTAGTTTGGATCACCTCCCATAGGAGAGTATAATAGAGGATATTGTGGCTGGAAGAAAGGGATCATGAGGGAGGGAATCAATATATTATTCATTTAACAAGTTGAGAAGGCAACATATGAAAATGAGGATAAAATATATTGTCAAGATTACACTTGAGCAATTGAAGGAAGGCGATTAGGGAATAAAGAGTCATGGGAATACACAACCGATTAGGTGATGTACTCACTTAGCAATAATATTTAGCATATTTTGAATATAAGAAACATATAATTGCTAATTTGATTATTGGTGTAATGCTTTCTTTAGTATTATCATGATGATAATGATGTTGATATTAACTTAAAGAATCAGTAATAAATGCAAATGTATTTGATTGCTAAAAGATTGTCTTTTGAGTGTTTGCAAGCCTACTAGGGTGGAAGGGCCTGAGAAAAGTGGTGCCTAAAAACCCCACTTAACAATCCGCTGCGGCCATGGAGGGGTGGTAGGCCTGGAACCACTTATAAGCTCCGCTGGCTTCCCCTAGTAGGTTGAGTGTCTTCTGAGGTGATGGCACGGGTAGAGAAAGGAGACCGTGCAAGTGTTTCCTCTAAGCACGCCACTCCGAGACGTTCATGTTGCTTGAGGCCAAGGGGTGGGTTGTCCTAATAGGATGCTTGTGCTCTTGGGCTTAGATGGATAGCTTTGGGCGACTCTACCCATGCCACTCCTCATGTCTTTATTATTGATTTGTGGTTATATTTATATTTGGATATCTAGATATTAATGCTAACAGATATATGTACATGTGGAAAAATTAAATGCAGACTTCAATCCAAGATTACTTAGTTAAAGAAAAAATTCATTTGAAAAAGAAGAAACCCTAAACTTGATCAACAAGCGAATTCTAGGGCAAAGTCGGGTAAGGGACATTACATATAAGAAATTGGTAATTTATATTGTACTTTTACTAGCACTATTAATGTGTTCTTGTGCAAAGAACCAAGAGGAATAACATAGAGAAGTCAAAAGTATTTTAAAGAAGTTATCTTCTTATTGGTGAACAATATTATTTTATTTTTTCATTGTCAAGTTGACAAGAACTTGTGTGAAAGACAAGGTGTCTCGAGTCAATGCCATTGTTTAGAAACATTATAATCCATATTGTGCATGAAAATAGGAGAGTGGTTTACTCTCAGATTTGAATGCAAGAACTTATGAACAAGTGGCAGTAGCCAAGTCCCAAGATGTTGCGAGTATGCAACACGGGTGTTCATTGTTAGGAAAAATGTGTCCATCATCTTATTCGTTTATCGACTGTAGTAAGTTATACTTTTATGATTTAATATCCTTAAGAAAGGTTAAATAAACAGTCAACCAATTAGTCATGTGCGAAACCTTAGGTTAAAGGTTGTTTCCAAGTTGAGTTAGAGGTGTGTGAACTTACAACTTCATTTCCTAAGGAAGTTGTTGATATATTTCAAATCTTTGGCCACAGTAATTCAAAAGTCTCTGCTTGCATTAGTCAGTTCACTGTGTTCCAGATTGCATATCCAATCAAATTGGTCATACTTAGTTAGAGATGTCTAAAGTTGTATGGTTGATTGGTTATGTAGGACACAACACGAGAACTCAGATGACATTAATTTGTTGGTTCCTTTGTCTATACTCTTCGTGAAGGGAGGGCTACTTCTAGTTGGAAGGCGTGTGGTGGACCACCGGTCTGTGGTTGGAGGTAAAGTGCTTGGGTGATGCTCTCCCTCTTGCAGATGACAACTTTGAGGCTTGTGAAACAAAAGCAAATTTCCAGATATGAAGACTTGACCTTGTATCATTTAATGTATAATGTAAACTTGTGTACTTGAAATGCTTTTCACGTATAAATTGTAAATAAAGATTTTCTTATTTCTGAAGTTGCATTTAATGTATTTCAAATTCAAAAGTTATACTATTCATTCATGTTTTGGTCATGTGCAATAAATGATGTATGAAAGTGATTTTTTTTGCTATCCTATTTTTAAGCATGTATTTATTTGCTTCTATGGTAAAAATCTAAGTATTTACTATGTTGTATGATTGAGTATGTTACATATGGTATCAGAGCTTACCGGGTTCAACACATGGACCTATGAGCTCATTACAATTTTTTTTCTCAAACATTAACAGTGAGCTAATGTTTGAAAGTGTTCTTGTGCCAAAATGGCAGGAAGAAGAACAAGGAAAACTGCAAGGAAATCTGTACCCAAGAACTTGCCTAGCTTAGTGGCCAAAAAGGAATCATCTCCGGAGGTAAAACTCCTAGAGAATATCAACTACATGGGGGGTTCTCACGAATAGTGATGATGTGAGGAAGGTTGTGACTCCTAATATGAAAGGTTACAACCCTTCAAATGTGAAAGTCTATGACTCCTTTATGGTGAAGGGTGGTGACTCCTTCAAGAGATAGATATAAAGGAATAAATCTATCCAATGGATTCACCCCACCACCAACATATGCCTAAGAGAAGTAAACCCAAAATCAAGTACGAAACCTGATTGTACATGATTGGTCACTATGTCAAGCTTTTAGGAATATTGAATAGATCATAAATTGTGTTAAGGTACATCTTTCACACAAACAATTAGGATGTAGTAAACGTATTCCTAACATCATAAGGTATCCGTTCTATGATAAGCATTACCTTTGGGTATACTTGTACCCAGAATACATAACTTAGCTAGTCCATGTATGGTTTCTATTGCAACTAGGGAAAAGAGAATTATTAAGGCAGATAATATCATTTACAGTGTATCGACATAATGTTCCTTGCTTTGCATTTTGGGTGAAGGGGAAAGAAGACCAACATTAAACATCACCATTTAGATCATAAATGTGTGTCATGCTTCTAATCCTCATCTTAATATGTGGAAAAATGCCAAAGGTTGCTTGAAAAATCTAAGGTCTTGGAAATTCATTACCTTACTCATGCATATTCCCCAACAGTCCAGTTTGTGAGATCTCTTAAATTGTTGAACAAACTAAGCCTTTTCATTAACAACATTTATGCACAACCAAATCCACAACACATATGATCTATCCCACACTCGTAGAAACAATGGTAATGCATAACCTACAAAATTGATCTAGTGAACTTGTCTTATAAACCAAATTCACTTCTATATGTAATATTTGGAGTAGATCACTGCATCCAAGGGTCTTCTTCGCCCAAGTCCTTTTCTTGATCAAAGTAATTCTACATTCATGATAAAAGATCAAGGACATCAATATTAGATACCAATCAAGTTGCTACATAAGTTAAGGGCCTGTTGTGACCTTTTTCACACATCACCCCATCAAGATGGGGACCCCCTAATTTTTGCTCCATTCTGGTCTTTTGGCTTTGGTTCGCTCTCTCTCTGGTCTCTAGTCCTTCCGGGGATGTCCCGTCGTTTGACCCAGGTTAAAGTATTGGTCAAGTCTGTGTAATTAGGGTTTTCATCCTTCAGGCTTATTAAAGGTCAAACTGAGTTATAAAATTGAAATCTAAGCTTAGTGCAGCAGTCAGAAGACTTCCAGCAGAGTCCCCCTAAATTTTCACTGTATTCCGGCAACTTACTATTTTTAGTAAGTATTCAACTTGGGACTATTTTATTGAGATTTTGGAATTCTGTCAGTTCCACTGCATCCGGGTAACATCAAGCTGCCTACACGTAAATTTTGAGCCAGATTAGACGACTTGCTATTTTTGGCAGTTTAGGCTTAAGAGTCAAATTAGGGTTTCTACATGAGCTTTTCAGATGCATGTCTGGAGAATCCTTCTGGGTTTTCCAAAACCTTCGCAGTGATGTAACATGCAAACCGAGACAACCACTTTCAGAGTTCAGCCTTCGGAGGCTATTTTTAGGGTTCGCATGCAGTGTTTTTCAACGCATGTCGGGTTTTTCTTTATGGGTTTTTCGAGAGCTTCGCAACGGTGTGGCTTGCAAGCAGAGAAGATCGAGTTTTGAGGACTTACTATTTTTAGCCAGTGCATGCATACAGACCAGTTTTCTGGGTTTTTCTGGGTTTTTTGAGATCCCGCGGGCAATATGACATGCAAAATCATCCGGCAGTGGATGAGTCACTTTTCAGACAGTTTCTATTTTTAGCAGGTACACTCCGGCAGCCGCCCAACACTCCAGTCCAGCAAGCAGAACGACATGCAGAAGGAACGAAGTCAAACGGAGACCGTTCGGGATACATGCAAATCAAATTAGGGTTTCCACTTTTATAGGGGGTAAAATCCAAAAATAGCCGAAACAAAGTACCCCACCCATGTCAGCACACTTCAAGGTACCTGCTGGCAAAATTTGAGCAAAGTCGGAGAACTTACTATTTTTAGTAAGTCAGGGCACGGCTATAAATAGCAGGTCTGCACCCGAGGTTGGCATCAGAGTGACCCTCAAGCTATCAAGATCAAGCGTTGCAACTTTCAAGCAAAACGGAGCTACTAAAGTCAGAAAGTCAAACTTACTATAAATAGCAGGTGGCTATAAATAGCAGGTCAGGGCAGAGGATTGACAAAACAGGTTCACAAGGCAGAGAATATCATCTGATGAAATTTTCAGGCAAAACGGAGCCTTAGAGGTTGAAAATCAAGGGATTTGCTAAAAATAGCACAACTTGCTAAAAATAGAATGCAAGAGCAGGGGCAGGCAGAGGCTTGAAAATTGTCTAAGGCAGAAATAAAAGTAGACCCATCAAAATGCGCCCTCAAGAAGAGATGCCTTCAAAACGCCTAAGGCATAAAACAGAAGCTCAAGACCCCATATGCGCCCAAGGTTGCTGGAGAAAATTTCCTAAGGCAACGAAACGAAAGTGGAACCAAGGAAATGCGCCCATGGTGAAAATGAAAGCTCACATGTTGAAATGCGCCCTCAAGAGAAAACAGAAGCATGGGGTCTCATTTGCGCCCAAGGAAGAAGAGATGTCTTGAAATTTTCTAAGGCGTGGAAAGTGAAAGCTCACATGTGTAAATGCGCCCACCTCAAGGATTGAAGCCTTGAAAAGTTTCTAAGGCAAAAAAATTAAAAGCTTACCTAGTGATTTGCGCCCACCTCAAGGATTGAAGCCTTGAAAAGTTTCTAAGGCAAAAAAATTAAAAGCTTACCTAGTGATTTGCGCCCACCTCAAGGATTGAAGACTAAAAGGTTTCTAAGGCAAAAACAAAAGTAGACCCATGTAAATGCGCCCTCACCAAGGTGTAAAGTGAGCTCGATGAAATATTCTAAGGCATAAAATGAAAGTAGAGAGGTCAAAATGCGCCCTCAAGAAGATAAAGTGGCTAGGACTTGAAAAAAACGTCTAAGGCATGGAAAGGAAAGCTCAAGACCCCATATGCGCCCAAGGTTGTTGGAGAAAATTTCCTAAGGCAACGAAATAAAAGTGGAACCTAGCAAATGCGCCCTCACCTTGAAAGGATATTCTAAGTGTTTGAGTATTTTCTAAGTAAGAAATCAAGGCTTGCATGAGTAAAATACGCCCAGGGGGCAATAAGATTCTAAGTAGTGAAATGAAAGTAAGCACATCAAAATGCGCCCTGAAGTGAAAGTTAACCCCATGAAATGCGCCCAAGCCTAGATGATGCTAAGAAGAAAAACGCCTAAGGTAGAAGGAAATAGAACTTGCAAGGGTGAAATGCGCCCTCAAGGTGAGGGGGTCTTGAAATTTTCTAAGGCATGGAAAATGGGAGCTTGACCCTCTAAATGCGCCCATGAAGAGGATGAGTTAGAAGGGGTTTTAAGTGTGAGAAATATAAAAAGTTAACCCTATGAAATACGCCCTTGAAGAGGGATTTAAATTTTAATTCATAAGGCATGGAGGTTTTTTTTCAGAGGGAAAAACTATACCAAGGGAAATATACGCCTATGGTAGAGAAAGTGTTAGAAATTTTTTTCTAAGTGATATAACACTTCACTAGGGAAAAATACGCCCTTGGCATGGAAGGATGATTTGATGAGTTTTAAAATTCTCCGAAGGCAGTTGAAAGTTAACGAATCTTTTTCAAGGGGAAAATTTGATATCGACGAATATTTTCCATGGGTCAAGTGAAAATCAAATGAACCCGTTTAAAATGCACCCATGACTTAACAGAGTTTGAAAATTAATTTCCTAAGGGAAATTTTAATATTTTCAGAGGGAATTCGTTTTGCCTAGATTATTTTCCTGACGGAAGTTAAATCTCAAAGGGCGAATTATTTCGAGCACGCAAACAAATTTTAATCGCCCGGAGTTGAACATTTTAATGAGAGAATTTAAAATGTCTAAGGCAAATTTTATGAAATCGAGGATTTAAATGACAGACATTTTAAAAGTTGGAAATATATTTACAACTCCCACGAAATTTTTCGAGTGGAATTTATTTAAACACTGCGAGATTTTAAAATGGGATTCAAGTGATTGTTTTTCTCGCGAGTTGTTTAAATCGCCAAGGTTAACTGACAGACTAAAAGGAAAATTCGAAATTTGAAGAAGAAGGAATCATTATTAATGGCGACTGCCATAATGACCGGCTGACGACTAGCCCACTACTGCGCTTGAATTAGAAGATTCTGAACGAAGATAGTGGAAAATTGATGAAGGTGCTAAAAATAGCCCCAGCACTACTTAGCAGGATTCTCCGGGAAAAGTTATTTAAACAATCTCTTCTTTCATTTCTCCTCACATTGTTTCAAAGTTGAAGTTGCTGAAGAAGTTCTTGAGAGATTGAAATATTTTCCAAGTGGTTGAGGAGAGAAATTCTGTGAGAGTTTATTTTATTTCGGAGTGTTGAGTTGCTGAAAGTGCGAAGTGCTGGAGAAATCTTCATTTGCCGAGACTCTTTCTTTCAAAGAGCTGAAGGTGTGTTGCTGCAACTTCGAAGTTGAAGGTTGAAGTTATTTTCCGGAGTTGCTGGAGAATTTAATTCTCAAAGAGCTGAAAGTGGAGTCGCTGCAGATTTGCAAAGTTGTAGAGGGTTTCTTTTCTCTGGGGATCTTTATTTTCACGCTACTGAAAGTCGAAGTCTTGAAGAAGTTTAAACGTTGAGAAGTTGAGGAAGTCGAAATTTCATATTACTGGCAACTCTTTATTCATCTAACTGCTGAAGTTGACAAAGTGAAGTCAAGGTTCGAACTATTTGTGCTGGAGAAATTAGCTACATTGCTGAAAGTTATTAGCTTGCTGCGTTTTTTCTTCACCAGTCAGAAGTGCAGTTGCTGAGAGTTGTCTCTAAACTCAGAGATTTTTATACAGTACGAGGTTTGGAGTTAGAAATTTATGCTGAGAAATTTTATTTTCAAAGCTAACTCCGTATTCGCAGCCATCTCGGGAATTGTTTTATTCTATTAAAAATCTGCAGTCTGGCTTATTCTTCTATTTTATTTTGCAGATGGCTGGCGCAAAGGATGTTGCAGGAACAAACAGAGCCGCAGGCAGAGCTGCAAACACTGAAGCAGGCAAGGCTGGCTCATCCCGGCAGGCAATGATTAAGAGGCTCGCTAAGCCATTTCTCCCAAAGTCAGCAATAGTTTCAAAGTTGGCAGGATTGAATGACACCAACCTTGGTTCATTTAATCTGAATGCACTCAAATCGAGGATGTTCGGGCTAGGGGGCCATCAACCATCCGTCACGGCACATAATATAATGAAGAGTGGAATCTACGCAGCTGCTAGTTTTCCGCCAGCAATTCAGTGTCCGGAGCTAATTATGGAGGGCGCCAATCACTACAAGCCAGAACGTAGGACGATCGTCTCTCCGGATGGTAAACTGCTCGCCAACTTCAACCCGGATGCCATCGGAGAGGCATTTGGGATTCCAACTGCTGAGGAGATGTTATACAGAACAAATAAGAGGGCAGACAAGATGTACTCTTCCTCTTTCGAAAGAGTCACTGCAGTCATCAACAGAGTTTGGATGCAGAAGCCGAGGCCACCCCGCACTAAGCTTCCAAAGCAGATAATTGCCGAGGACGTGAAACAAGAATACTGTGATTTGATAATGATGTTGAGCCGGGTAAATGGGAGTGCACAGGTTTACATTTTCGAGCCTTGGATGTTCTACTTCATCGAGATCATCTTGGAGGGAAAGGAGTGTGTCGATTGGGCTAGGATGATTAGCAACCACATCGATGAGCAATTCAGGAGCCTGAAGGTGACGAAGACTTTCTACATGAGCTCATATGTAATTTACATGTTGGCCAGGATGACTAAGTGCAGAGGGATTTCGTACAAGGAGCCAATCGGCTGTGCCCCTGGTCAATTCAAAATCCATGAAGCCTGCACACAGCTACATTTGGCTAACATTGCCAACTATAAACGGGCAAATGATGCATTCACAATGCACATTGTGAGGACACTTCAGCAGAGGACGCAGCAGAGAATATCTAAAGAAGCACAGACATTGATTGAGGAATATGGGTATTGGCTCATCCAATTCCTGAAATTCACATATATTAGGCTGCAAGGGTTCACTTCGTATCCGTATCAGTTACCACGATACCCCACTGATCACATAGTAATGCTTGAGGTATCTAGGCAATTGATTGCCTACGATAAGATTCAGAAAAGGAAAAAGAAGGGTGGACTTGATTTCCCTATCACCATGGGAAATTCCATCGAGGTGTGTCCTTGTTTGCAGGCAGCTTGGGAGGCAGAGGACGAGTTGCAATCTTATCATTTGTCATATCACACAGGCAGGCAGGATTTCGATCCTTACAGGAACATCCGGATGATACAGAACGTTTAATACCGGCACAAAGCTCATCTGGAGGACTTTTGGGCAAATGCAGTGGATGAGGCTGAGATAAGAAGAAGGATGTTTTCCAGACTTCCTCTCAAGTTGATTAGAGAATGTGAGATTATTCCAGTTCCCGACCAGGTGGAGGAGGATGTCAACGCCATGCAACCCGACTATGGGTCAGTTAGGGATACTCCTGTCCCACCACCTGATTGGTCCGAGCCAGAGATCATGGACTTGGACACTCTTTCTATCCCGGTGATGACTTTTACCAGGACTTGGGTCGACAGACATGTATGCAGGCTTAAGAGCAAGTCGATCGCCCTTACTTACAGCTTGATGGGTGACCCAAGGCCGTTATCGGTAAAAAGAGGGAAACAAATTGCTCAGACATCGAGGGCACAAGTGGAAGCGCCAACCCAGCCGATACCGTTGAGGATAGAACAAGCATCACCCGTGCACTCACAAACTCAATCTTCGAGTTTAAGAGTGGTTTCATTATTTGCCGATCAGAGGGCAGGATTAGAGGAAGAGCGGGGACTTGAGGAGGTAGATCAGCCCAACGCCTGGGAATCAGCTAGTGTCAGTCTATCCAGGGGCGGCCAACAGGAGGAGGAAGAGGAAACAATGGCCGACACCCATTTTCAGTAGATGTTGGACACGGCTTTGGAAGAAGAGGAAAACACAGAACAGGGGACCCAAGGGTCGGGAGATACCCAGCTTATAGAGGAGGATGAGCCCGAGCAAACCAGTGCAAGAAGAGAGGAAGTGCACGAGATGGAGGCAACAGAAGAACAGCCCCTTGTTGTTTGTAATCCACAACAGACAGTGCCTGATTGGCTTTCCGACAGAATGAGGAGAGAACCCGAGGATGATACGGATCCGGCCATTGAGATAGAAGAGTTCCTCAGGAGGATCAGTGCGCCACCAGAGAAGAAAAGGGCCCGAAAGTTTTCAAAGATCTCGACCGACGAGTCAGGTTCCCGCACGCTTCAGGTGGCTATTCCGAGGGAAGATTGTGATCGAACCGAGGAGAGGCCTGAAAATTATGTGATCACCACAGTCGAGTTGGGTCGTCCTACGGGAGCCCAAGTTATCGAGGAGTTCGATAACTCCTATCAGGCATTGAAGGATCAGTTGCTCCGCACGGAGGGGAAGTATAAGAAATCGAAGAAGGAGCACAAAACCTTGATAGGATATATGCACCTAGACGCCCGTGAACTGTGCCATAATTCGGCAAGAGAACGCCCATCTGAGCTCTCCGGACGAGCCGGGCTTGGCGTTGCCTTAGAGGACGGAAGAAAATGGAAACCGAGGCTACAAGTGGGTTGGGCCGCGGTTCACTGAAGGAAATTCAGCGGAGGACCTTTGTCATGCTTTATCGACAGCCTCAAATATTTGGCACGGATGGATATAGTATCGCCCGGGTGATAATATTCATCAAACTAAGATCAGAGACTTCGCTAGGGGCTGATGTACGTGTTCTCTAGAAACCTTAGTGGATGGAGGTGTAATTTAGAGAGGATAGGGTGACGATTTCACCCGCTGGTACCTCTAAGTGGGATACAAAGTCGGATTTCACTCTAATAATAAAGAAGGGGTTGGGGATTCAACTAAAGCCATAGCTAAATGGGCAACACTGGGGGGAGTCTCAATACATTAGGAAGCCAGACATTTACCAGGAAAAGCTGGATCCCGTAGAGATAATCACGATGGCTTGAAAAGTAGATCGCCCATTCTTTCGCTATAGGTCACTTTGTCCCGATGACTTGAGAATATCTCCACGTTTCTAGTAATTCAAAGATACCTGTGACGCCTTGGTGACATGGAGAAAATCTTACACCAGATACGGACAGACGGTAGCAGTCTTGGAGTTCCAGCTCAACCATATTCCACCGATCTCTACACAGGAGGTTGAAGCAGTATTGACCCGATTGATCGAGTTTGCTATCCCATGTCAGAACGCCGGGCTGATATGATCTTCTTGATGATGGTAGTGGGCACATTAATTGCTATTATGATTCCTCGTAGGAGGGAGAATACTCAGGCATTCATTGCCCACTCCTCTCTCAGGCGGCGTGAGTAAAACCCTAATCAGGGCATAGGTGGCTCGATCTGAGCCCTTCATTGTAATTTGATCTGAACCGTCCACTGAATTGGACTTATTATAAAAGGGGCATCCCCCCTCATTTGTAAAAAATTAGAATTAGACATTAGATCAAGAGTTGAATCAGAGCTAGAGAGTAGAAGGCATATAGCATTTAGCTTAGAAGTTAGCTTTAGATTGAGGAGGGAAGAAAACTTTCCTTTGAAAGTTTTGTAAAAGGTTGTTGTGAACACTTTTCACAATACAAAGAGTTTCATTGCTTGGTGATTTCTTCTTTGTTATGAGTAGCTAGCAAGGCCATTTCGTCTTTCCAATTCAAGGTAGATAGAGTAAAATAGATTTTATTTCATGCAAGTAGTTGTTAGCTGTGGAGTGTGGCGTTGTGATTTGAGCAAGTCTTCTCGTCCATACCACTAGCTGACTTGCTGATGGTAAGTTCGCCTTGCGTGGTCAACTGGAGTATCAGCACTTAACTTCGATTATGGTTCATGTGTTTGTATGCGTCGTGTTGACGGTATGAACGGGTTGTGTCATAGTTTGAACATTTTCTCATCCTTTGAAGATTGCACCAACTTTGTCAGAGTTGTTCGAAAGAAGACAAAGCGAAGTTTGGTTTGAAGATTGTTTAAGTCGATCTTCGTCCTCCACCCTTTTAGAAGTAGATCTGTAGAATCTCTATCCCTATCCCCTTTAAATTCTGCATTTTCTGAGTCAGCCTAGATACCAGAACCATATTGCCAAATCATTCATGCCCTAATTGCTTCACAAAATTGAACAACTACGTAAGTCCCCTTGAAATAACCAGCAAAACACATCAACCAACTGAGTCTATTCGCGATAAAAGGAACCTTGGAGTCGAACACATGAACTTTCAAGCAATCTTAGCATGTGGGACACTTTGATCAAGAGAGAATAGAGTGACCGTTGGGCAACTTTATTCTGTGCTGGCGCTGTCATAAAAAGCACGTCAACAGGGCCCATAACCCACAAATCCTAGGATCATTTGGTGGTGTTTTTAAATACCAAACTGATCTCTCAAATAACCTATATGGAATTGCCATCTTCCTATGGTTAACTATTTGGAGGGATTTGCCAACGAACGAGTGAAAGTTATAATAAGTTTCCTCTTGCACTTTGGGCCCTGCAAAACCCGGGAGGGTGATCCCACACAATGTATTCAAGATTATTTGTGCCAATTAACCATGTACATTGTAAATAACAGATGGATTCTCATTAATTTGCTCAATAGATGGAACCTTTCAAGGAGTTGGCTACTCCTTTACAATATTCAACAATCTAGAGCCCGAGAATATGTAACTTTACACAAACTTTATCAAATAAGACTTGACAGAAGATAGATTTTATAAATTTGTTCTTTATTTGAAGTGAATGATTCCCAGGAACTGTAATTTCAGACACAACTACTAAATCATGTTAGTGTTGTAGCGACGGGAGATATTTTCTCCTTAATATAAATTCACCACAAGGCAGGTCGGCCCTTGTTCTATTATTTTTTTGTTCAAGGCAAGTCAGTTTTAATATTTTTTTATAAATAAAACTTATATTTTCTAGGTCTGCCCTAGAAAGGTGGGCGCCTAGTTGAGTATATATAGAGGATAGAATCCTCTCATTTCTCCATCAATTCAATTCAATTCACTCTCCAATTCGCATCTCCAGCAGCAGCAACAGTTTGCCATTCTTAGCAGCAGATTTGAATCTAAAAGAAGTGTCATCATTTGTGTTGTTCAAGATTCGCTTCAAGGAGAAGTGATTCCATTTATAGTATCAGATTCGGCCTTGTGTAGGGCCTGAGTTGTATGCAGTTTCTGCACTTAATTCTTCTGATATATAAAGAGAACTTGTTGCTGGGTTTTTCTCCCTCAAACAGGAGGGTTTTCCCAGGGTAAACTTGCTGTGTTCATTGATCTTTGTGTTGTATTTCTGCTTACCTATATTTCTGATCTGAAACTAACATGGTATCAGAGCGGGTTTAAGTAAAGATCTGATCAGATATGGCAGAAAGCATGTCAAAAGAGGCAATTCTATGTGTATGAAAAATCAAAAACTTATTTGGTGGGACGTGTTAGACATCACAACCTGTGTGTGGGGTTTAGACATCAAACTGGGCGACCCTCTATATTATCTAACAACGGGCAGGCCCTTTCCAGGTTTGAGGTAGTTTAAGATTGTTACTTGTTATATTTGCTGTCCAGATAGCATTGCTGTTGTAAAAGACTCAGTTTGTTAAACTCTATAAGTTTATCTTAGTCTAAGTATGAAGTCAATCCAATTACTATCAATTTCAGAGTCTTGATAGCTGAAATTTAAGCTTAAGAGGTCTGTTGTTCATATAAGCATTTCCCTTCTTAGTGTTGATGTATTACTGAGTGATGTTAAATTGAAATCTTAAGTTCCTAGCGTTGTTATTCATTACTGGGAGTCAGTTTGTTATTGCCATACACTTTGAAGGTTATAGGTCTTTAAAATTAGTCTCTGAAATGCTTCCTAAGTTGACACAGTTCTAATATGTAATTCTGGGCAGTTCATATTGTGAAAAACATTATCGCGTGAATTAATATCAAGGAGTACGCTTCAGATGAAGGATTCGTGGAAAAAGTAGAGAGCTTGATATGTTGCTAGTCTGATATTTCAAAGGGGCATTCATAATCTTATCTATCGTTACTTGCCTTTCTTAAATGGAGTCATGTTTATTACATGCTCTCTATCGTAAGTATTGAATAGTCGATAATGTAGTATTGTTCAAGGGCATTGTGGCTAATGGAGGTTGTCAGAATTATTATCAGAGTTTATGAAATTAGAATCACATGGGTGTTTTAAAACTGCCGCCTATACTCTTGGAGCCATTTGATTAGTTCTTAAGAGATATGGAGAGGGGAAATTAGCACCGCTTCACAAGCAGCTGACTAGGCAAATGATGCTGACATGAAGATAAGCTTTCTGGAAGCATACAGGAATTTTGAATTGGAACTGTCAGTTGGGTGAACTGCATGGGTGCATCTAAATAGTCGTGTTGAATATGGGAGCTATCTTGGTTGTGGTTTGAAGACATGATATCATACTTTAGGGTGCCGCATCTCAACATTAAACATCAGTGTTAAGATCATCGAAGAAAAGAAGTTGCTGGGAGATCGAAATGAATTTTGGAGGAGCCAACATTAAAGAGATAAGTATTTTATGTTTGTACCTTTGAATAATGGTCATAATAATCATGTAGTCAATAATAATTCATGCAATAATAGTGAATCATGTGTGCTTCTAGCATTGGTTTGTATATCTCTCTTCGGGGTAGTTTGATTCTATGAGTTATTATTAATCTCTCTAAAATGCAGAACGGGTCGAGGAGCAAAAGGATGATAAGAGATTGCATAAGGAATTCAAGGGAGGAAGAGCTTGATGCATCCTGTGAGGAAGTCATGCCGGTTGAAGATATGAACAAACATGGAGACATAGCCTGCAGCCTTGGGACTAAGTTGGTGGTGCATAACTCATGTTTCTTCATTGGAGACATCTCTTGAGGGCACAAGGTTGGGTCAGTCTTGGATGGAGAATTTGCATCAGCAAAGAAGATTGAGAAAGATGAAGACACTAAACAACGGAGAACCTATACAAATTGTCATTGTGATCAACTACTTCGAAGAAGAGGAAATGACATTCAGAGGGAGTTAAATTTCGAGAATTCAAGGCACAAGTTGAGAGCTTGTCCGGGAAAAAGATTAAGGTTCTGAGATCCATCAATGGAGGGGAGTTCACTTCCAGAGGTTTCCTTTGCAATCTCTGAGGCAGGGATCAAGAGGGAGTTCTATGACTCCTGAGAAGAAGTGAAGGTGTTGACTAAGTGGGTTGCAGTGTTGCAAGGCCAGATGTTGAAGTCCTTGGAAGACCTCTTCAGCTGCAGAGAACAAAATTACACAAGACAGTCAATTTGGATTTGACATTGGTAGCTCCGCAAACCAATTCAAAATAGGGTGATTTGGGATGAGGTTGAGGACAGTCCTAAACCCTTGCAAGTCAGTAGTGCTAGAGGTGTGCGTTCCTCTAAGGCAAGCATTGCAGGCAATCTTGGATGAGGAGCTCAGTAGGTTGATGCAAGTACTTGGAGCTTCAGAGGGAGTCACATCATTATGAAGATTTGTTGTAATGTATATTTCTCCGAGACAGAGAAATATGAGGTGAAAGCCCTTGTAGTGTATATTTCTCTGAGACAGAGAAATATGAGGTACAAGCCCTTGTTCATCTCTGAGATCGAGATGAGATGTCATGTTGAGAGACTTCATGATGACATCACGTTGAGAGACTCCGTGATGAACCCTTGTACATCTCTGAGACTGAGATGTGTTTCTTTCCACACATGGGTGTAGCCATTGTGGAGGTCACGTTGAGAGACTCCATGACGACATCACGTTGAGAGATTCCGTGATGAACCCTTTTTCATCTCTGAGATAGAGATGAGACGTCATGTTGAGAGACTCGATGACGACATCACGTTGAGAGACTTGATGATGACATCACGTTGAGAGACTCTGCGATGAACCTTTGTACATCTCTGAGATTGAGATGTGTTTCTTTCCACACATGGGTGTAGTCATTGTGGATGCCATGTTGAGAGACTCCATGACAACATCACGTTGAGAGACTTCGTGATGAACCCTTGTACATCTTTGAGACTGAGATGTGTTTCTTTCCACACATGGGTGTAGCTATCGTGGACGTCATGTTGAGAGACTCCATTACGACATCACGTTGAGAGACTCCATGATGAACCCTTGTACATCTTTGAGACGGAGATGTGTTTCTTTCCACACATGGGAGTAGCCATTATGGACGTCATGTTGAGAGACTCCATGACGATGTGTTTCTTTCCACAAATGGGAGTAGCCATTGTGGACATCATGTTGAGAGACTTCGTGATGAACTCTTGGACATCTTTGAGACTGAGACTTGGTTTTCCACAAATGGGTGTATCCATTGTGAGCGTCATGTTGAGAGACTCCATGACAAGCATATCTGGAAAATACCTCCCTAGCTAAGAGGGAGTGTTAGTGTTGTAGCGGCGGGAGATATTTTCTCCTTAATATAAATTCACCACAAGGCAGGTCGGTCCTTGTTCTATTATTTTTTTGTTCAAGGCAAGTCGGCTTTTATATTTTTTATAAATAAAACTTATATTGTCTAGGTCGGCCCTAGAAAGGTGGGCGCCTAGTTGAGTATATATAGAGGATAGAATCCTCTCATTTATCCATCAATTCAATTCAATTCACTCTCCAATTCGCATCTCTAGTAGCAGCAGCAGTTCGCCATTCTTAGCAGCAGATTTGAATCTAAACAAGATTCGCTTCTAGGAGAAGTGATTCCATTCATAGTATCAGATTCAGCCTTGTGTAGGGCCTAAGTTGTATGTAGTTTCTACACTTAATTCTTCTGATATATAAAGAGAACTTGTTGCTGGGTTTTTCTCCCTCAAGCAGGAGGGTTTTCCCAGGGTAAACTGTTGTGTTCATTGATTTGTGTGTTGTATTTCTGCTTATTTATTTTTCTGATCTAAAACTAACAAATCAGTGCCTAATCCTAGGGTGAGGAGTTAATTCCACTGCAAATCATACAATATGACAACATATAGCCCTAGTATTCACGAGCAATTGCACAATTGCATTACAATGTATGCTCTTTGTGTTCCAAACTCACAACTACTTATGAAATCCAAATAACATTTACATGAATCTATGCTCTAGTTAAAGTAATTTAATTGACTCTTTGAACCAAAACCATAATCAAAGCATACACCATTGAGAAAGCAATGGGGACAAATGAAAGATCCTTGATCATATTCTCATTAATAATCAGTGCAAATACTACAATGGAGAGAAAATGAGCTCAAAACTTTAAACAATATCTATTCAGAAATACTGGAGCTGCCATACAGTAAGAAAATTTGCAGAAAAGACTTGACTGAACAACCTAGAACCAGACTCAAGCTAAGTTCTTTGTGCTTACATTACAATCTCAATTTGGAAATCAGTTCAACAACAACCCCCCTTACAATGAAACAACTTCTCACTTAAGAGAAAGGAGAAGAAAATAGGAAAGCCCTAAAACCAATCCACCACTGACACATGGCATACCTCAGCTCCTTTGATCCGCAACCAATTGGCATCAAGAGAATGCCTCTTCACATTATTTCCCCTCCTCATTTTGTCTTCACTTAGTCTGAAATTGATTTGGCCCAAATCTGTTTTGCATTCCTGTGAAAACCTTTTACCTGTGTGTAAAAACACATTTACTAGCTTCATTTTCATCTGCAAGTGAAAATTTTCACTCCCAGGTCAAAACCCATTCACCCAATTGTCTTGTTTTGCTCTGTAGGTAATTTTTTTTTCACCAATATGCAAATAAATTCACTACTGGCATTTAAATACATGATTTGAATCCTACACTTCAACCTTTAGATCTCCCAATTTACACTGCACTTTATTTGACATTTTGTCAAACAATTGGTGTTTAATCCTTTACCCGTGCATTCTGATAAGCCATTCATTCATGTTTCTGTCACTTGGCTTCAACAAATATATCTCCATTAAACTGATTTTTTGCACTCAGATACTCTCCGCTCACCAAATAATACACCTCAATAGTGTTACAATTAAATCTCTTGCCAATTGAGTGACATCAGACAGTTGAGAACCAACTACTAGGACTTTGGAAGTTAGGCTACTAAATGTTGTCTTTCTTTTTCAGGAGAAAATAGAATAGAAATATTTTGTTTGTAAGTTGTTTGCGTCATTTTGACCATCAACTTGGCCACCTGATGATAGCAAATAGGATTTTATAGTTTTTGAGCAAAGATACTTTTTAAGTTTATGTTGAATTTAGGTATACTTTTTATATAGTTTTATGTTGGAATTGAATTTCTTGGATGAGGTTAATGAACCATAATCGATATGTATGCCAATGAATTTGCTGTGCATAAATGTTTCTTATTTGATGTGAATCAATAGGGGAAACCAGATTTTAAAGATTATTTCATTAAATTGTCTATGAATGGAATTGTTATATGTCTGTTGATCTATATTATTGGCAACGAATGAGGAGTTTGTTTTGAATCTTGTGGTATTTTGATGAATGATTGTGATGATTAAACTAAGCATTGTGAATGTATGCAATGGTATGGATTGTTCTGTGAATTGCATCATGTTACGGTTTTGATCTGTTAAGAAACACTCGTTGTTAAGAATATATGTCTGGATGTTAAAGAATTTTGTTCATATTTTATTGATCTGTGCCTTGATCCATCCTTTTTCTATTTATTTAAACTCCCCCCATTAAACATAGATTGATGAATCCGATATAGTTTGTATTCCTTATCACCAACAAAGGCCCCTTGAATATCACAGTTGCATTGGCCAATTGAGTGACATCAGACAATTGAGAACCAACTACTTGGGTCAAGGTGGACATTCCTGAAACACTATCAGATGATGGGGTGGTTCTGGATCCCCTATATGAGGCACAAAATATAGGTACCAAGAGCTTAGATCCTGTAGATTGGGGTGCGGAGGAGACAATAGATATTAAGTAGATAACAAGACCAGTGTTGGATAGAAGCATTCAATGGGTCGTGCTAACACCAGAGGTAGGACCAGGCATAAGACATTCCTAAAAAGCTTTTAAAGCACCGTCGGGGTCGGGACCGGAATGGACATTTCGATCCCGGTCCCGATCCCGGTCTCGATTACCATTCCGGCTTCGTCTCCGATCTCGCTATATGGTTTGTTGGGAGTTCAATGTCCATTCCGGTCCCGACCCCGACGGTGCTTTAAAAGCTTTTTAGGAATGTCTTCTGCTTGGTCCCGCCTCTGGTGTATATGAAAGGTGAGATCTTTGACCTGGTTTTTCATACTTCTTGGGGATCTAATCGTGGGTTTTTGTTTCAGAAATTAAAGGATATCAGGAGCATCGGGTGAGGCTTCTCAAAGGAGTCAACCTGCAGAAACTTCAAAACCAGGAGCAAAGACTAAAAAGGTTAAGCTAGAACAACTCTCTTATACCTTGAGGTATAATCATCGGGGTCTTGCCATCACTGCCAGTAAAGTGGATTCTGATTGGGCAGACATAGTTGATACCAACTTGGGTCCATTCCATTGCGAAGAATTGTACGCTGAAACGTTTGCTGGAGAGGTAACAGGGAGGACCCAAAAACTAGTTGAGTCTGGTTTGGCTCATATCACTGTATTTCCTCTGTCAATCCAATGTTCTGAATTAATAATGACAGCAGCTGGAGCCTATAATCCTGCTACTAGATAGTGTGTGGATTCACAGGGTAATGTCATCATTGATTTAACTCCTCAAATGTTTCAGTTTATGTTCAATGTGCCCAATCCAAAGAATCCTAGGCAACTCAATGAAGCCAACAAAACTCATTTGAATAAGAAATGGATGAGAACTGAGAAGAAGTCTCTAGTTAAGCTTCTAGATCAGCCTAAAAGGGCAAAATTCTATAAGGAGGTTGGGGACATAATAATGATGCTTTCTAGAGTGTTTGGGAAAAGGGATGCTTTTCACTTTAAAGAATGGATGTTTCCATTCATTCAAACAATCCTAGATGGCAGACAACAATTTGATTGGCCCATGATTGTGTTTGAAAGCATACACAACCAAATGGTTAGAGTGAGAGAAACCAAGAGTTTCTTTATGACCTCTTATGTCATTTATGCAACAACAAGGAGAGGCATTTTTCCAAGTTTAAACAGGGTGGGGATTTTGGGAGAAGTTGATGGACATAACAAGGTATGGAATCATTATGATCAGCTCACCTTGCAGACTTTTGAATTGCATTACAAAGGGGTTAATGATGTATTTTTATATGTCATTATTAACTAGCTTACGGGGATGTAGGATATAGATTGAGCCAGGAGGCCATGGCATTCATCGCAGAGTGGGGATATTGGTTTATCCAATACCCCAAGTTTACTTATTTCAGGTTGGCTGGATTTGATGGTTATCCTCACCTACTCCCTAGATGTTGCAGCAACGAGATTGTTTTAATGGAATTTGTTTATCAAGCTTTGGGGGTTAATTCTAAATTTGGTATAAAGCATAAGCCTGGTTGTCATAAGTTTCCCATGAAGTTGGGTGAATATAGTTGTCCACACCTTGTGGGAGCTAAGGTTGTTTGCAATGAATTGATGCATCTGAAGTTGGGCTTGTACACTGCTAGGAAGCACTTTGATCCAAAGAAGAAGATGAATGCTTTGCTTGCTTTTGTTTTTGATAAGCACTTCAATCTATTGGAGGACGTCTGGAGTGATCTTCAGGATGAGTATGACTTGAGGAAAAGGAATTATGAAAGGTTGCCTATCCCACTCATGGTGGAGTATGGGGTCAAGGTGGACATTCTTGAAACACTATCAGATGATGGGGTGGTTCTGGATCCCTTATATGAGGCACAAAATATAGGTACCAAGAGCCTAGATCCTGTAGATTGGGGTGCGGAGGAGACAATAGATATTAAGCAGATAGCAAGACCAGTGTTGGATAGAAGCATCCAATGGGTCGTGCTAAGAACAAAGGAGCTTGGGGGTCAAACTTCCAAGAAAAGAAAAGGGCAAGTACCACTCAAGGGTACAAGAGAATAAAAAGATGTTTCTACTCCCAGGTCACAACAAGCTGCTGCCTTGGAAACGGCAGTCTTACTCAACAAAAGAGAAGTTGATGATTTAGTACAAATGAGGAGTAAGTCTGGAATGCTGGATAGATGGATTGACAGGCTTAACCAAGAAGTGGGTGAAGTGTTGGTCAACAGTTTTGAAATTCATAAAACAACACTTGATTTGATAGAAGAAATGGGTCATCACACTAAAACTTTAGGAGAGCAGGAGGAAGAATAGAGGGGGTATGTTTAGAAAATAAAAGATATCAGTAAGTTGCCAAAGTCAACTCTTCTAGAGCAATCAATCCTCGAAGAAGATAATGCAGATTTCTAGGAAAAAGCCTCAAGCATAATCCGGTTTAGGTCTGATTTCATATATAAACATAGGAATGAAATTCAAGATGCTAGTAAGGACTTGAATGAGCAGTTTGATGAACTAGAAGCTATAGTGGCCATTTTAGTCAATGTAGACATATCGGTTAAGGAAGGCATGCCTTTGAATCAATTAAAAGAGAAATGGAACAACAAATTTCAGGAGGTCATGCAAAAAGAAGATGATGGAGAAAATTTATTGTTGGATAGACTGATGGATATTAAAGAAGAGGTGAAAGCTGCCAAGAGGGAGTTGACCAAATTGAAAGATATGCAGGGATTTGCCTCAGTAGAGTTGAAAAGAATCAAATTTGAAGACAACTGGGTCGATGGGCCTGATGTGGACATCCTTCAACAAGTGTTCTCCAGCTATGATGAATATCTTCTTGAGCAAACAATGCAGGATTGAGTTGGTAGCAAAATATCCTATTTCGAGCACATGACTTCCCCTTTTCTCTCCTATTTCACAGTGCAATCAGATTTTGAATTGAAAGTTTTCATTAGCCAGTCCTGTCTCTTTTTGGGCCTCAGATTTTGCACAAGGCAATCAACTTTTGAATTGGAGATAAGCTAGTTTAGTTTCTTGATGCAGTTCTGGTTCCTTGATTAGTGGATCTCAATTTTTGATTGAGAGGGATTTATGCGTAGCATGTCTATATGTACTTTTGAGCTCCATATTGTAAAGGTGGGCTGATGAAAGTAGAATTGGCCACCTGATGATAGCAGATAGGATTTTATAGTTTTTGAGCAAAGATACTTTTTAAGTTTATGTTGAATTTAGGTACACTTTTTATATAGTTTTATGTTGGAATTGAACTTCTTGGATGAGGTTAATGAACCATAATCGGTCTGTATGCCAGTGTGGCCAATTCTACTTTCATCAGCCCACCTTTACAATATGGAGCTCAAAAGTACATATTGTGAATGGTAAAGGAATTCATTCATTAACAAAAAAAGGAAGATTACAATATAAACTACAACTTTCTGTAGTCATTTAATGAACCATAAAGGAGCCTAACTACCGACATTAAATGACACCAAAAAATCTACTCTACTCAAGTACATTGACCATTAAATAAACAAAATTTAATATTCTAACACCCTCCCTTAATGGTTAATCTATCAAAAACACCAAGTTGCCCCTTGAATTTCACAAACTTATCCAAGCTCAGAGACTTGGTGAGAATATCTGCAGTTTGATCCGCTGTTGGAACATACTGCAGCTGAACTAATCCGTCTTCTACCAGCTTGCGGATGTAGTGACAATGAAGCTTGACATGCTTGGTATGTTCATGGAAGACTGAATTTTTGGCCAATTTGAGCACCCCTTGATTATCAGTGTACAAGGGAGAAGGACCTACTTGTGACATGTGCATTTCAGAAAGCATCCTGTGGAGCCAATGACAGAATTATTGAACTTAAACCCTGTCATTCCTATTTACAAACTGAATTTTACTTGACGTGTTTATTTATCTATTGTGCAGCAAAAGAAAATAATTTGCATATAACAAAACACAAAAAGTGAAACAAAGAGAAAAGTTTATGATGCATCAATCTGGGAGTTCTAGCCAAACAATCCAATGCAATTTCATTGGGTAATCCAGAAATGATAGTAGTGTCTGAAACCTTACTCTCGCCATCAGTTTCCTTGCACTTTTTCATGCTTTTCTGCTGCTGCCTCTTCTCCTGCTGCTGCAACTGCTGCATAGATTTGTTGTGGGTCTGTGCTAAAACACAATGTGACCCTCAAATGTGTGCTTATCTGTTTGGGGGGGACTGTTTGAGATATCACTTCGGAACAAAACTTCACATTTCCAGACTATCAAACCCTCCAGAAAGCCCAGGAAATTCTCAAATAAAGTGCTCCAGGCCAAGGCATTCAATGCATTAATGACCATTCAGTGATTTGGATGCTACTGTACTGAGCCGGCAGCCCGCCAACAAAGCTCCAACAATTTTCATTTAATGTCTAAATATTTGCCAATTTGCCACAATATATAATGTTCTCTTATTTTCCTAATTTACTTAATCGAAAATGAAAAATCGACCTACTCAAACCAATAGAAAAAGAGATAAACCATATTTTTCAAGCACAAAAAATATGCGCATAAATCCCGACTATAGGAAAAAGTCAATTTTTTTTTAAACAATACAATCTCATTGGCCAAGCGATTAATTAAAAAGCAAATGCAATGATTGCAATAGAGTAAACCTGCCTATTGGCAGGTACTAATAAAAGGCAAGAGTTAGGAAAAGCAGCGTATATATATTTTAACAAGGCAGCGATTATGATGTGTGGAGGCAGCGCTTGAGTCTATGAAGACGATAAGGGATATGCAATAGCATTGGAAGATAATTAAAATTTATTTAAGGCTGGAATCAGCAATAGGGAGGAAACAATAAATCATGCCCTTTCAAAAAGCTAATTCTATTAAAAAAATACCTCTCTTCACGGAGGCAAGGAGAAATAGAAGGGAGAAGATTTATACAGCAGCAAAAATATATATATATATATATATGGAGATCAAAACATAAATATGAAAATCTAAAAGAGATATATGCAGATTTAAAAGAGGTATATGCAGATTTGAAGGAGAAAGAAGTCTGCTGCAGCAGAGGATATAAACAGGGAATCAACTAGAAATAAATATCTGCACCGAGGATAAAATAACAGATTGGGAGGAAGAAATAGATTATAAGAGAATAAGTATTATTGCAAGAATATATTTGGACGGTAAGTTTAAGTGTGTGTGTGTAATATATATATATATATATATACATATATATGTTCATATGAAATGATTATTGAAAGATTGAAAGCAATTAGAAATATATACATATATATTTATATAAAATTATACACGATTATGCAATAATGATGCTTGCAGAAATTATTGAGCCTTATAGGTAATTATAGTTCTTTAATATGAATAGGGATAATAGATTTTTATTTGTTTGATTTACACTAAAAATATCTTCTGAATGTTAAGAACAGATTGAACAACAAGACAATTGGAGCAGATCAAACATAATTATCTGCACTCAGCAGACAAGGGCAGAAGTCAACAAACCATTAATATATTTGCATCTCAGAATATAGTAGTTTATATTTTAGCAAAGCATTGTGTATGCACTATAATGTATATTGTGGATAATGATATGTTATTTAATCTCTATGGAATTGGATAAGGTAGCATGGATAGGGAATGCAAATACAAGTTTACCCACTAAGTAGACCACTCCATGTGAATGATCAGAGGACTGCCACTTGGAGTCAAGAGGGATGGTATATCTGCTCTTGGGCTTAGTTGGGATAGCTTTGGGCGGATTTGTCATGTTTCCCATCTAATCCCTATTATGATTACACTCCCATTTTATTTATTCCTCTGCAATCAATCGTGGGAAAAAGATACATAAGTACAAGCGGGGTAGCAGTTATGAGATTTCATGCTAAGTAGACCACCCAGAATGGATGATTGAAGTGTTTGCTATTTATGGGCCAAGGGGATTGCCTATCCGCCCTTGGGCTTAGAAAGAAGAAATGCTCTGGGCACCCTATTGCAGCTTCTTCTCTGATCTTCCCAATGGTTGATTATTAGAGTGGCTAATAACTTTGAATCCGTGTTAATAGTTACTTATTTGTTTAAGATCAATGTACCTTATATATGTCAAATAATTTAAAGGATGTTGCAAACAATACATATGATCAACTAATTGTTTATGAATTATTGGCTAACATTATTGCAAGGTTAAAATTGGAATTTATTGGAAGTCGTAATTTAGTAAGATATACTTCTTACTTTGAAATTGTGATTTTAGGGCAAAATCTAAGTATATCCAAAAGGGGACATGTTGACGTGTGTTTTATGACAACAACAACACAAAATAAAAATGTCCATCGGCCACTCTATTCTCTCTTGATCAAAGTGTTCCGCATGCTAAGATTGCGTGAAAGTTCATGCGTTCGACTCCAAGGTTCCTTTAGTGCGAATAGACTCAGTTGGTTGATGTGAATATACTGGGTATTCCAAGGGGACTTACGTAATTGTTCAACTTTATATGTTCAAGCAAGTGAAGGATTTTGACTATGATGCTCTGGTATTTGAATGGATCGGGAAATGCTGAATTTAAAGGAGGTAAGGATAGGAATTCTACAATCTACTTCTACGGGTGGAATGTAAGGATCAGCTTAGACAATCTTCAAACCAAACTTCGTTTCGTCTCCCCTTCGGACAACTCTGACAAAGCTGGTGCAATCTTCAAAGGATGGGTGAGATGTTCAGATTGAGATTCACCATGCGCACCCCTTCACAATGAAGCAAGTGGGCACACTAAACACAATCGAAGTTAAGTGCTGAGATTCCAGTTGACCACGCAGGAGCAGACTTACCGTCAGCAAGTCTGCCAGTGGTATGGATACGGGAAGATATGCCCAAACTAATGTCACATTCCACAATTAACTCTACTTGCATGAAAACAAATCTACTTTACTTTACTCTATTCGAATTGGAAAGATGAAAAGATCTCGTCAACTGCCCACAACACAAAATGAAGCACCAATCAATGAAATCTTTATATCATGAGAGTCTTGCACAACAATCTTTTGCAAAAACTTTCAAAGGGAAAGTCTTTCTTTCCTTTCCAACTAAGCTAACTCCTAGCTCTACTTTAACTTCTATCAATCTCTATCTCTGTCTAGCTCGGATCTATCTCTGATTCTAATTCTAACTGTTTACAGATGAGGGGGGATGCCCCTTTTGTAATGAATCCAAATAGTGGACGGTTCAGATTTGATTACAATAAAGGGCTCAAATTGAGCCACCCATGCCCTAATTAGGGCTTTTGCCCTAAAAACCACCACCGAGAGGAGTTCATTGCCCCCCACTCCTCATCAATGCACCACACCTTGCCATCAATGCACGTCGTCTCCCTCCAGAAGGTCATCGTCCAGAAGGGCGTTTCCTTTCTCCTTCTCGCTCGCTGCAAATCTGATGAATCTGGCCAAGACTGCCTCAACTTCCTGATTGGAGATAGGAGGAATGTGATCCAACTGAAACTCTAAAACTGCGACTATTTGCCCATGTCGGGCACATGATTTCTTCCAGGCAACAAGGGCGTCCTGGGTGTTCTGTATGATACTGGAGAACGTGGTTGTGTTCTCGAAATCGTCCTGTGTGAAGGTCTTCACTCCAGAGAAGAATGGTGCCAATCTGTCTTTCAATCCATCTGCAGTTACCTCTTCAGCAATCAACCTCTTGGCAAAGATTGCCTCCAACGTGTTGAGAATTCCATCTAAGATGTTCGTCATGGCCTTTTTGACCCTGACAGAATCTGCCTGTGATGCATCATAGAATCCCCGGCCTGTGACTATTGAAGAATACCATATGGCGAAGTCGTATCTATCTCCCTGCTGGATAACACCTCCCTCAACCAAAGTGTGTTGAGGTATGCTCATCAAAGCCCCTAAACGGAGAACAACTCTCGTCTGATAGATGCGAGCCTCACCCCAAGCATGGTTAACTGCCTCCGCTCTAGCCATAATATCGGAAGTTTGCCCATAGGCATGTGCAAGATCTTCCATGAACTTTCTTGTCTCTGTACGCACACCGGCAACCCACTTGTCTGCCTGTTGTGCCATTCTCTTCAAATCTTCTAACCCACTGATTGACTCCCTGGAAAACTCAGCTGGAAGTTCAATTGCCGGATTTTCTTGCCCACAAGGACGGGACAAGTGCTGCACGTAGCCAATCAGTGTCTTGTGCTCTACCTTCAACCTTTTGTATTTGCCCTCAACATGGGACAATCTATCCTTGAGTGCCCAATAGGAATTATCGCACTCCTCCACCACCTTTGCTCCAGTAGGGCGGCCTAGTTCCATGGTTGTCACAACATAGTTTTCAGGAACGGCCTCGTCACTATCACATTCTTCCCGAGGAATTGCCATATGTAAGGTTCGGGATCCATCCTCATCTGTGGATATCTTGGAGAACTTCCTAGCCTTTTTCTTCCTGGAGGTGCATTGATCCTCTGTAATAATTCCTCCATCTCGGTTGCGGGATCGGTCTCATCTACAGGATCACGCCTCATCCTATCCCTTAGCCATTCTGGCACCTCCTGCCGCATGTTTGATATAATAAAAGGCTGTTCTACCTCAGCCTCTACCTCGTGAACCTCTCCTCTGCCACCGTTCTGACGAGGCTCACCATCATCAATAGGCTTCGTGTCTCCCGAGCTCTGGGCATCCTGATCTGAAGTAGCATCACCCTCGAGAGCCGCCTCAATTTCTTGCTGAAATTGAGTATCAGTAGCCGTCCCCTTATCTGTCTCTTGCTGATTTTCCTGCTGATGTTCTTCTTGGGCCATGTTGATGCTTTGACCCACTGATTCCCTACGAGGTGGTTGACTCGCCACTTGCACTGTTTGCTCTACATCCAATCTCTCCCTCTGATCAACAAACAAAGACACCTCCTGTAAGCTTGGAGAATGTGTTCGAGATGGCGTATGCATGGACTCCTCAACTACCACTGGCTTAGGTCGAACTGGCTCCTTTCCTCGAGGCTCTGGAGTTGGATTACTCCGTCTCCTCTGATTAGTTGTCTGCAATCTGCTGTCTCCCATCAAATTGTAGGTAAGGGGAATTGACCTTCCCTTGAGTCAGTTGACGTGCCTCTCTACCCAACTCCGTGTAAATGTCAAGACTGGGATACAAAGTGTATCCAAGTCAGTGATCTCTGGCTCAGACCAATCTGGGAGAGGTAAAGGTGTATCTCTTACTGTCTCGTAGTCAGCCTGTACTATGTTTATATCTTCCTCAATCTGATCTGGCACTGGGATGATCTCACACTCCTTGACCATCACCAATGGTATCCGAGAAAACATTCTCTTTCTGACTTCGATCTCATCGACTGCACTAGCCCAAAAGTCTTCGATCTGCACCTTGTGCCTGAACTCCTCTGTCAATATACACTGATGTTTCTGTCGGGATCGTAGTAATGCCTGCTGGTGTGATAGGAAAGGTGGAAGAATTGGAGCTCCGCTTCTGCCTCTCTTGCTGCTTGCAGCGATGGGCAGATTTCATCCGAATTTCCCATAGTAATCGGGAATCCGAGTCCACCTTTTTTCTTCTTCTTTTGAATCTTATCATAGGCAATTAGCTGCCTAGATACTTCCAGCATCACTATCCTGTTTGTGGGATACTGCGGCAATCTGTATGGATAGGAGGAAAATCCTTGCAGCCTTATGTAGGTGAATTTTGGAAATTGGATAAACCAACATCCGAATTTCTCAATCATTTCCTGTGCCTCCCTTGATATTCTGTGGTGGGTTCTCTGCTGCAAGGTCCTCGTGATATGCATTGTAAAGGCGTCATTGACCCTCTTGTAATTGGTTGTGCTTGTCAGATGCAACTGTGGACAAGCTTCATATATTTTAAACTGATGGGATCCGCAACCGATTGGTTCCTTGTAAGAGATCCCTCTATATCTAGTCATGCGAGCCGGCATTTAGACAAGGTAGGAGCCCATGTAAAATGTCTTCGTTCTCCTCACGCCACGAAGCTGCTCATGTATGTTATCGCTGATCATCAGTGCCCAATCCATGTAATCCTTTCCCTCCAACACCAAGTTGGCAAAATAGAACATCCAAGGTTCAAAGATGAACGCTTGGGGGCATCCTCCAACTCTGCTCAGCATCATAATGAGATCACCGAACTCCTGTCTCAAGTCCTCTGAGACTATCTGCTTGGGCAATTTGGTGCGAGTTGGCTTGGGTTTAATCATCCACCTAGTGTTTATCAAATCAGCACACCGGTTTGTGGTGGATGAGTACATCTTTCCAGCTCTCTCTTTCGTCTTGTAGATCATCTTCTCATGAACTGGAATCCCGAATGCCTCTCCGATTGCTTCAGGTGTCAGGTTAGCCAGCACCTTGCCATCTGGCGAAGTGACTGTTCTTTGTTCTGCATTGTAGTGGTAGGCGCACTCCATGATGAGCTCTGGACATCAGATAGCTGGCGGAAAGTTGGCAGCTGCATACAATCCACTTCTGACAATACTATGTGAAGTCACCGACGGGTGATGGCCTCCGGTCCCCAATATCCTTCTTCTGAATGCTTCCATGTTGAATGAGCCCAAGTTCGTGTCAGCTAGCCTGCCGAGCTTTGATGAAAATTTGGATTCTGGCAAGAATGACTTGCCCAATTTCTTGATCAGAGCCTGTCTGGACTCGGTGTGGTTGTTTCTGCCTGCAGGTCTTCTGCTTGATTCGGCCATTCTGCAAAAAGGCAAGAGAGTCATTTAGAAAACAAGATTTTATAAAACAATATAATAACCATCATTGAGGGTGTCAGCAGATTTTTCTTTTAAATGACAAAGGCTGCAACACTTCTTGATGTTTCCAATTGCAAACCTCAACTATCTTGTTTACTTCAGCTGTAAAATTTTCTGTATTTGCAGCAACTCTTGAGACTTCTTTCAAATTCATACTTCTCTTCTAGAAGAAATGTACTTTCAGCAACTTGTAAATATCTTCACGAATGTGAACTTTCAGCAACTGCAGCCCTCTTAACTTCAGATTTCTCAGCAATCGGATGAAACTTCTTCACAAAGTCGAACCTTCTCAGCAATTGCAGCAACTAAGGAATTCGCACCTCTTAGCAATTTGAGACTTCAACAAGCTAGGTCGCATCTCTTCAGCAACTTCACTCTTTTCAGCAAATTCGAAATTAGCAACCTCCAGCTCTCTCAGAAATTCGAAACTTAGCAACTTATACTTCAGCAACCTCCAGCTCCTCAAAGATTCGCACTTAGCAACTTTCAGCTCTCTAGAAATTCGAAATCCTCACAACCTCCGGCTCTTTCTCACAAATTTGCACTTAGCAACTCTCAGCTCTTCAGCAACTTGTGAGAAAAAAAATGAAGACGACCTCAAAAACTTATAGCTTGGTCGAATTCTTGTAGAGGCTAAACTTAGCAAATATTTTGAATTCATTTTCCCTCTCTTTTCCAGTTGTAACACTTGTCGTCTGAAGCATCGGAATCTCAAACTTCTAGAATCACGAATTCATCATCTCTGCACAGGCCTTGCCTCATTGCATTTGATTTTAAAATATTAAATCATTCATTCCCTTGAACAATTTCGAATTGTTTAGCTAAGGCATTTCATCTCATTTTATCCTTGGCAAAATTATCAAGTTCAAGCTTCTTAGCGAAATTCCTCATCCATTTTATTCGTTTGCCTTAGAGAAATTTCTCAAATTTGCCTTAGGAATTTATTTAAGATAGGCACTGGGCAAAATATCCATCAAAACGATGTGAGCAAGGCGTGGAGTAACTCTGAATCACTTCCGAATTGCAAACGTTCAATACCCAGAAGAAAAATCTTCGCGCAATCCATTGTTTTCATGTGTATTTGGACGAAGGGGTACGTTTAATTTTTATTATTTAAAAATAATAAAAATGGCTAATGTTTTTAATCTCGTCCTCCGGAAGTCTTCCACTCCTGCAATTTCGAGTTTCTTAGCCTTGGCACATTTCCTTGATTTTTCCCTGAAGAATTTTCTCTCTGAAGATTTTTTCTAACTCGGGAAACTAGCATCATCCCCTAGGCGTGTTCTTCATTTTTCCTTCAAGAAATGCTTTAGGAATTATTTTAATTATTTTACCCTTGAAGGGCGCATTTGAGCATGTCAACTCCTACTTCAATCATCCTCACGCCTTGGCAATTTTTATTTTTTTGCTTTAGGAACAATTCTTAGAAAATTCATTTAAAATTACCCATGAGGGGCATATTTCATTTTATGCATCGACTTTGCCTTTACCCCTCAAGCCTTTTCACGCCTTAGATATTTTCTTCCTAGTATCCTTGATTCCTTTATGAGTTGCAAGCTAGGCGCATTTGGAGGTGGAGGAGGAACTTTCATACTTAGAAATATTTTCAAAAATCACGCCCTCCTTAGTGTTATCTTTCCCTTTGGCGCATTTCACATGGTGACCTTTCACCTTCCTCTAGCGCATTCTTCATAGAGGACTTCCATTTTCCTTGAGTGCATTTCATAGTGTGAGAGGGAATTTTCACGCCTATGGGTGACTCTTCACCTCCTCTTGGCGCATTCTTCATAGAGGACTTCCATTTTCCTTGAGCGCATTTCATAGTGTGAGAGGGAATTCCCACGCCTATGGGTGACTCTTCACCTCCTCTTGGTGCATATGGGGGTGTTGACTTCCATGTTGGGCGCATATCACCTCTGCAAAGGAAGGCGCCTCTATCTTGTGACCCTTCAGCTTCCTTGGGCGCATTCTGGCTTGGCAACTTCCATTTTATCCTTAGGCGCATTTGCTAGTGTTGGAAGGAATTCCGCCCCTTTCAAGTGGCGTTTCACCTCCCCTTGGCGCATTCAAGCTTGTAGACTTCCTTCTTTGAGCGCCTATTGAGGTGTGTGAGGAAAATTCCATGCCTTAGGAATTTATTTTTTATGCCTTAGGTGACCTTTCACCTTCCTCTGGCGCCTTTCAACCACTGCTCAGGAAAATCTCACCTAGAGATTTTTGTATCTTCTATTCTTCCTAGGCGCATATGAAGGTGTCTGCATGCCAGTCATCCTTTATGAGTTTCCAACGCCCTTTATGCCCTAGCTTTCTATTTTTAGTAAACCCGGAGAAGTTAGGGTTTCTTTACATTTCATCCTGTTCTGAGCTGGAAGTGGGGTGGCTGTGCCTTCACTGACTTTTGTCACCTCGTTCATACCTCATCTGGCACAATACATACTATTTTTAGCCACTTACTATTTTTAGCAACCCTAGAATTGATCAACTTTTGTATCTCCGTTTGTTTCGAAATTTGCTCCACTCGTTCTTGATGCTGTAAGAGACCTGTTCACACCTTTTCTCTGACAAGGATGTGCTATTTTTAGCCATGAGGTGACTTACTAAACATAGTAAGTATTCAGATCGTGCTTAAATTTTACCAGTAGGTAGCCTGAAAGATGCTGACTCCGGTGGCGTGCTTCGTTTTGACATCTTTGCACTTTACTTCATCTATTTTTAGACGTGGCAGGGGAAAACCCTAATCTGATTTGCATGTGCTCTGGACTGCTACCGATCGCCTGATTTCTACTGTTTGCCAATCTGTTCGCTGGAATGAAGTAATAGGTAGCTGCTGGGATGACATTGCTATTTATAGTAAGTGTCTGGAAAGTGGTCAATTGGATGTCAGACGAGTTTGCATGTCACAGTGTCTATGGGATCTCAAAAAACCTAGAAAAACCCAGAAAATTGGTCAAAGTTCTGGCACTGGCTAAAAATAGTAAGTCCTTGAAAACTGATCCGATCCACTTGCATGTCATATCATTGCGAAGCTCTCGCAAAACCCACAAGGAATATCCGGACATGCATTGAAAATTCCTGCATGCAAACCCTCAAAATAGCCTCGGAAGGTTGAACTCTGAAAGTCACCATCTCGTCTTGCATGCTACATCATCGTGAAGGTCTTGGAAAACCCAGATCAATTCTCCTGTCATTCACTGGAGAATTGCTTGTCTAAACCCTGAAAATAGCCTCTGAAGGCTGAACTGCTAAAAATAGCCAGTTGTCTGAATCCGTTCAAATTTCGCGTGTAGGCACTCTGAAGCTGCCTGATTGTGCTGAAGTCATTAGAATCCCGAAATCCTGAGGAACAAGCCTCGAATTAGGCACTTACTAAAAATAGTAAGTTGTCGGATTTCAGTGAGATTTCAGGGGGATTCTGCCTTGAGCTTTCTGAATGTGTTGCTGCACTTAGATTTCATCTGAGTAACTCAATCTTGACCTCGAATGGGTCTAAAGGATAGAAACCCTAAATCTGTCAATTACTTCAACTGAGGTCAAACGGGACATCCCCGGAAGGACAAAAGACCAGAGACAGAGAGAACCAAAGCCAAAAGACCAGAATGGAGCAAAAATTAGGGGGGTCCCTATGTTGGATGGGGTGATGTGTGAAAAGGTCACAACAGGACATTACATATGGTCAAAAAGTTTTGTATTAAATAAGGATGTATTACAAATCCACTAAATAAATATAATAAAGTTTTGTTATTTTGCCAAATCTGTCTATTGGATTATATAGTGTTATGAATGTTGATTATTGTTTAAAATGCAATGCGAGAATTAGAGGATCTAATTAAAATGCATAAAATGAACTTCAGGTGTGAAGTAGAAAACAATCATGGTGCGAACAAGAATTAACCTAGGAGGAAGTCATAAGGTAGCTCACCCTTTTTGATAATCCAAATGCTAAATTGGACCAAATTTTGGCAATGTTGAATGAAACAAGGGATAGAATTGGTACCTTGGAGTAGGAAGTTAGGGGCTAAATTAATCTAGAAAGAGAAAATGAGGCATCTTAAGAAGGAGGAGATGAGAAGAGGCATTTCACTTAGAATCCAAATCAAATAGTTAGCCGTTATTGATCACAACATTATCATAATCTTGATTCAATAACAATAAGAATAATCATTATAATTAAAATACATTCAATTGCGTTTAATCTCATGATAATGTTAGATAACATATCAATATGCATTTTAACGTAAACAGTTAAAAGTAATTGGTAAAACAAAATTAGGGTGTAACATCTTTAAGCTTAACTTGGGATCACTTTGTTGTCATCTTCAGGCAAAGGTGGTTACCACAAATTTTCTTTGACCAAAAACTTACGGACTTTCAAAATCTACGACAAGGAAACTTGTTTGTGGTTGAGTATTGGGAAAAGTTTACACGTCTCTTAAAATATGTACCCTAGCACTAAAAGGATGAAAATTTAGGATTAAAAAATTCATTATGGGGTTGAATGCCCAAATTGGAGGAGAAGTTGATGTTCATGGTCCAACAACAATGGATTAGTAAGCTTTTGGTCGAAGAACAGTTGTGATAACCATCTTTGCCTAAAAATGATTATGAATTGATCCCATGTTAAGCTCAAAGAACTTAACCCTAACTCCATCTTCTTGTTCATCCACCAAGTGGATTCTTCTCCTGACAACTGATAGGCTCCGCAAACTGCCTAAGTAACTTAGGAGTAATTCCTTATCTCGAACTACTTCTCCATTTCAGTGAGCCAAACCTTTGCTCCATCACCACTCACTGTTCCATCGAACTTTGGTGGCGTCACCTTCTTTTCATGTCCCTAGATAACTCGAGCTAATTATTTTTTCTTCTCATTATCAGTTCTCGAATTAGAGTTGTTTTCACTGCACCCACTTTGGGTGGTGCATTCATGCCCGTTCTCATCTTCTCTTTCATGAGAAGCTTCCTTTTTAGGCCTCTATTGGCCCCTAACCTCTTGCTCCAAGGTGCCAATTCTATCCCTTGTTTCGTTTAACATTGTCAAAATTTGGTCCAGTTTTGCATTAGGATTATCATAAGGATGGGATACCTCCTGACTTCCGCTAGGGTTAGTTCTGGTTCGCACCATGTTTGTTTTTCTACTTCACTCGAAGTTTCATTTTATGCATTTAATTAGATCCTCTAATTTAGCATCTCATTATAAGCTAAGTAGCCGGTTCGGGTTCGGGTTCGGGTTCGGGTTCGGGGGTTCGGTTCGCCGGTTCGGCTAAATTTTTGGGGGGTGGGTTCGGTTCGTTTTGGGTTCGTTAGTACAAAAAACATGTAAAAAAATATATATATATATATATATATATATGCAGCCTAGAAGCATGAATTAGGATTAGAATATCACATAACATCATATAAACAACAAAACCACCATAAAATTAAATGACATTCATATAAACTTGAATTATGTTGCTGCTGTTCACCTTTTCCAGCATGGCATGATGATACCAGGTCTGGTCGTTCTCTCAGATGTCTGATTTCTGATGGCTAGAGAAATAATCTGAGTTGCTTCTATTTTCTGAGTCTGAGTTTAATGTAAGCTTGTAAAGGAGCATCAGGAAATACTTTGTAACAGATTGAATAGCCAGTGTATAAGCATAGGCCCTGTTGCTATAGTCCATTCTATTGAAAACATATTGTCATTAAGTTCTAAAACAATTCCTGAGTTGGTTGTAATCTGATATTAATTTCTGAGCATAGTATATTGCAAAAACCAGTCTTATATGAGGCCAGAAATAATCTAGTTTTGCTTGCCAATGATATATATGCATGTTCTTAGCTGTGCCAATCAATCTACCTCCATCTTGTGTTAAGTTTGATTAAATAGAATATCTATCAAACTGGAAAAAAATGCTCAGAAAACCACTTTTTGGATACCAAATATTAAAAAAAATGCTCAAAAAACCACTTTTTGGATGCCTAGGCATGTGGGTTCTGTATTGGTTCGCCTGGGTTCTGTTTGGGTTCTGCCCGGGTTCTCTTGGGTTCTGCCTGGGCGAACCAGACCCAAAAATGAAGGACCCTGGTCGAACCCACAGGCGAACCGAACCAGGACCCGAACCAGGAGCGAACCAGGACCAGAACCCGGGGTAAAATAGAAGAACCCGGTAACTTAGATTATAAGCAATAAACAATACTCATAACATTATACTTAATCCAAGAAAGAGAGAGATTTGGAAATTTTTTAAAACTTTAGTATATTATTCAGTGGATTTATATAACATCCTTGTTTAGTACAATTTTTTTTGACCATTTTCAACTACAGGTTGCTATTAGATAGTGGTATCTCCTCAAGTTCTTCATCACCCTCAGAGTCAACTAATACAAACTTGGAGGGTGGATGTGCACGTAGGTACTCCATAACCTCCTTATCTTAGGTGCATTTTGACCACAACCAAAAGGCATTTCCCTATGTGTAGACGGTTTAACTAGTTTGATAGAAGGGATGGGTACAATGGCCTTCATTGGTACTTTCTCCCATTCTTTCTTTTCTAGCTTAATACACTTAAGTGTGTCGGCTAGGGTTTTAGAGTCAACAAGCCATGCACCCCTCGTGTAGTTGATGTTCTCAAGGAGTTTTACCTCCGAAGATAACTTCTTAGCCACTAAACTAAGCAAGTTTTTGGGTAATGACTTCCTTGTAGTTTTCCTAGTTCTTTTTCTTGCCATTTTGGCACAAGAACATTTCAAATGTTAGCTACTATTAATGTTCGAGGAAAAACTTCCACAATGAGCTCATAGGTCAATGTGTTGAACCCAGTAGCTTTGACACCATATTTAACAAACTCACTCATACTACTCAGTAATTACTTGGTTTTTACCAAAGAAGTAAATGAAAGCATTTGCTTAAAAATATGAATGTAATTTTTCTTTTACATTCATCATTTATTGCACATGATCAAATACGATTGCATAATACAACTTTTGAATTTGAACTATATTAAATTTCAACTTGAAATTGAGATATAACTTTTCAATACAATTCATACATGAAAAACTTTCAAGTATACAAGTTTACATATCACAATACATTTACAAGGTCAAGTCTTCCATATTTGGAAAATGCTTTTGTTTCACAAACCTCAACGTTGTCGTCTATAAGAGGGAGAGCATCACCCGAGCACTTTACCTCCAACCACAAACCAGTTGTCCCTTGCACACCTTCCAACGGGAAGTGGCCCTACCCTTCACAAAGAGTATAGACTAAGGAACCCACAAGTATGCCATCCGAGTTTCTAGTGTTGTATCCTACATAACCAATCAACCATACAAATTTAGACTTATCTAAGTATGACCAATCTAATTGGATATGCAATTTGGATCACGGTGAACTGACTAATGCAAGTAGAGATTTTTGCATTACTTTGGCCAAAGTTTTGAAACATTTCAAACACTTCGTTAAGAAGTGAATTTGTATGTTCACACAACCCAAAAGAAAACTTTGTGCATGTTGAGAAAGTTTTAGGTTTTGTCAACAGTTTGTGTCTTTTAGGGTCTCAGTTAAATTTTTATTTAATGAGAGTTTCCCTGTTTAAGTCGAAGAAAAATCATACCTTACATGTTTCGTTTTGTGATGTCCTCAAAAGGACAAGTTAAAATGTTAGCAAAGTTCATGTAGGAACCTTTGGAGGTCAACTAGAAAGCTGCAAATGGATACTACAGTACCTTTAGGGTATTGCTCATATGGGTATAATTTGCTCAAATGAAAGCTTAAGGGAATTTAACATCATATGCAAACTTGGATTGTGTTGGAGAAGTGGATCAAAGGTAGTTGACTCTAGGCTGTATCTTCTCTTCGAGCATTTGAGAAGTGGAAGGCAACTTCTATAACCATTATTGGGGTAGAATATAGAGTAGTGAATGTATCCCAAGAGATTGAATGTAGTAGGGAGTTATGATGGAGCTTAGGTTAATGCAAGATTTGCTAACCATTTTGTATAGTGAAAGTCAAGCTGCCATTGTAGTTGCTCACAAAATCTAGGACAACATACCAAGCACATTGAGGTTCACATGTATTTTATTCAATATTATATTCATGATGTTGTGATAGGTATAAGATTTGTGTTGACTAAACCATAGGGCAAGCATCTACATGAAGCCATTGATTGAGGTGAATTTCATTAGTTGTGAATGTGCTTCGGTGTTTTGAAGCTGTCATTTAGGGAGATGGTAAGTCATTTTATCTTTTGGAGAGAGTATTGGCTAATGTGACTGCTATCTGCCTCCAAATTCTCCAAGCAGCGATTTGTAGGGGATGTTTATAGGAAGTGTAAATCTATCTTATTCAGTTCATTATAGATCCTTAATTTTTGAAGTACATTGGTACATTAGCGTGTAGGTTGTTTGGTGGATAGCATACCCCACATGTTATTGGATATCTATAAGTGTTCAAGCCTTCTCATTAGTCACATGCAATTGTAATTCTCTAATTATCAAGTCTATTGTTATCTTAGAATCCTTCCTTAAGGGGTTCCTCCCACTATCTTGTGTTGACGTTCTTTGTTGGCATTTATGTATATTTCATTTTTATTAATCATGAAATATAGATCTTAAACATTGAAAAAAAATAGTAAAAATCAGTGTTCCACAGGATTTCAGGGACGGGGATGACAGGGGACGCATTTTAGGGATGTGGGGACAGGGGGTCTATGTTTGGGGGTGACAGGGTGCTGAAATTCATATACTACTTGAAAAAATTGCTATAAAAAGATGTATGAGTATAAGAATTATACATCTTTGAGACAACTAGGAGCCCCCTAGACGTCTTGAGGATACCCCAGCATCCTCAAAGTTCTAGTGGCGTCTTGGAGATAGCAACACTAGTGGTGGAATGGTGGCATTGGTGGTGGGTTGGTGGGGGGGCGTCTCCCCCAAGTCCCCAAGTCTCCGAGACGTCCCCGTCTAGGAAATGTGGGGTCTTTTTTGGGGGGGATGCGTCCCCGTGGAACACTGGTAAAAATGCATTATTGATGACATCATAAGTTTTAACAACAATAGTTCATTGATAGAGAGGTTGAGAAGATTATTGACTTCAAAACCACGCACATTGATGTCACTTCATTATTTGAAAATGTAGGATGTGATAATGATCAAGTAAAGAGGCATTGATTGATTGGATGTGTAAGTTGATTTTAGGGAACAGGAACGATGGAAAATTTTCTTTGCAAAAGGTTGCGTAAGTAAATTTGTTGCCTTTGGCAGAATTTTTCTAGTGGCCATTGGCAAATTGATGAAAAATTTATTGTTCATACTTTTGGGTGGCAGCAACCAAGTAGGTAGAATTTAGTAATAAATAAGATTATACAGATGTAACTTTAATCTCAAAAACCTGAATGAAAAGGACAATGCAAATGATGGGGTGAAATGCAAGTAAAGGGTCAAACGAGGGTTTTGAATTACACAAGAAAGGAACCTTGTGTGAAGGATGGACCTGAAAAATTGGATCAACCTAGGGTTAAATAAAAAATATAGATAGGATGTAGATCTTGGGTTTTGATAGTTGTAGGTTCCAATGAAATATAATATACACCATAGTTTACATACTCGGAATCGGAGAGTACTCGGCAAGCCCAAAAATTTTGACTCGGGAAAAACTCGGCAAATACTCGGCAAATGTGTGTGGATATTTATATATGTGTATACTCAGGATTGCACTATGTACACATACATATCTATTAACATACACAGGATGCCAAGTTTGCATGCATATACACACACATACATATTTATACACTCACAAACTTGCCAAGTTTGTGGGGTTTTGGAGAGCTATTGTCGATTACTTGATAATTTGATGGGAGAAAATCCATCTGCATACTGCCCGAGAGTAAAAGCAAAAATTACTCAGCATGCAAATTTTTTGGAGATTACTCGGCTACATGGAGAGTAATCGGAGAGTATGTAATCTATGATACACAACCAATGCCTAATTCCATTTGCAAACAAATGGAATTTTTTTTTAATATAATAGAGATAGAACTATTGCCCTAATCTAACAACTAATCTATATGTTTTACAATTTTCAAATAAACAAGTAGAATCAGAGAATTCATTTTTCACTCTTTTGATTCTTGCATTTATTTTCAAATATGTGCAATACTAGATACCCTAATGCCTTCTAACTTGTGCAATACAAAACAAAAATAGATACCAATACAAAGTAGGGTCTCTCGAAAACAGTGCCAATGGGATGTATGCAACCATCCAACTATGATCTTGGAATCTGAAGGTTAGGTGATAGTACGAGGTTGGGAGGTGCAGGTGATTTGTTAGAAAGATGATTAGCATCTCCTAAACTGAACACAATTGTTGTGCTAAGAAAATAGGACCGGGGCATAGAGAGGTAGCAGCTAAAAGGCAAGTGCAAAAGTAATGTACAATTCCTAAATGACTAAACTAATAGCTTTGATGTGTTTTTGTGAGATAGCTGAGGTGTGTACTGATAGAATGAGTGATAGAGTAGGAGTGAGAGTGATAGATCATTTTATGGTATGAAAAATAGTTTCTCAAGGTTTAATATAAAATGAGGGTCTTGTTGACATGTTTTTTATGACGACATCAACACAGAATAAAAATGCCCAATGGTCATTCTATTCTCTCTTGATCAAAGTATCCCGCATGCTAAGATTACGTGAAAGTTCAAGAGTTCAACTCCAAGGTTCCTTTAACGCGAATAGACTCAGTTGGCTAATGTGAATATGCTGGGTATTCAAGGGGACTTACGTAATTGTTCGGTTTTGTGAAGCAGTTAGGATATGAATGATTTGACAATATTGCTCTGACTCCTAAATTAACCGGGAAATACTAAATTAAAAAGGGATAGGGATAGGAATTCTACGAATCTACTTCTAAAGGGTGGAGGACGAGGATCAACTTAAACAATCTTCAAACCAGACTTTGCTTCGTCTCCTTTCGGACAACTCCAACAAAGTTGGTGCAATCTTCAAAGGATGAGAAAGGTGTTCAAATTATGACACAACATGTTCATACCATCACTACGATGCATACGGACATATGAGCCACAATTGAAGTTAAGTGCCAATACTCCAGTTGACAACGCAAGGCGAACTTACCATCAGTAAGCCCGCTAGTGGTATGGATGAAAGAAGATGTGCTCAAATCGTAACGCCACACTCCACAATTAACAACTACTTGCATAAAACAAAGTCTACTCTACTCTATCTACTTGAATTGGAAAGATGAACAAGCCTTGCTAGCTACTCACAATAGAAGATAGAACCTCCAAACAATGATAAATCTTTATATTATGAGAGTGTTCACAACAACTTCTTACAAAGTCCTCAATGGAAAAACTTCCTTTCCTCCTCAATCTAAGCTAACTTCTAAGCTAAATGCTATATGCCTTCTATTCTCTAGCTCAACTCTATCTTTGATTCAATTCTAGTTCTAATCTAATAGATTACAAATGAGGGGGGATGCCCCTTTTATAGTTAGCCCATTTCAATGGATGGTTCGGATTCAATTACAATAAAGGGCTCAGATCGAGCCACCTATGCCCTAATTAGGGTTTTTGCCCTAAAAATTGCCACTGAGGGGAGTGGGGCAATAAATGCACAGAATATTCTCCACTCCCCTGCAGGAACCATAATGAGCAATTAATGCCCACTATCTTCTTCTAGAAGATCTTCATCAAGCAGCGCGTTCCCACTGTCCTGTTCTCGGACTGCAAATTCGATCAATCGGGCCAATACCGCCTCAACCTCCTAGGCAGAAATCGGTGGAATATGGTTGAGTTGGAACTCCAAGACCGCTACCGTTTGACCATGCCAAGTGTAAGACTTCTTCCATGCCACCAAGGCGTCCTGGGTATTCTGGATTATACTGGAGAAAGTGGAGACATTCTCAAAGTCATCCAAGACAAGCGACCTCGCAGCTGAGAAGAATGGAGCCAGTTTGTCTTTCAAGCCATCAGCAGTTATTTCCTCTGGGGCCAACTTTCTAGCAAATATGGCTTCTAATGTATTAAGGACTCCCTCCAAGATGTTACCCATTGCTTTCCTCACTCTAGTTGAATCTGCCCTTGCTGCATCATGAAATCCACGGCCTGTGACCACCGAGGAGTACCAATTGGTGAAATAATACCTGTCACCATCCTGAATCACACCTCCATCCACCAAAGTTTGTAGAGGTATATGCATCAAAGCCCCCAAACGAAGTACAGTCTTTGTCTGATAGATGCGGGTATCGCCCCAGGCCTGATCCACCATGTCAATCCGTGCCAAAATACTTGAGGCCTGCTGATAAGCATTGGCGAAGTCCTCCATGAATTTCCTTGTCTCAGTACGAACATGGCTAACCCACTTGTTCCCTTCCGTTTCCATCTTCTTTAAATCCTCTAAGCCAACAACTGACTCCCTCGGAAGCTCTGGTGGGCGTTCTACTGTTGGGTTTGCTGGTTCACCTGGACGTGCTAGACTTTGCACATATCCTATCAAGGTTTTGTGCTCCTTCTTCAATTTCTTATACTTCCCCTCCGTGCGGAGCAACTGATCCTTCAATGCCTGATAGGAGTTATCGAACTCCTCAACAATTTGGGCTCCCGTAGGACGACCCAACTCTACCATGGTGATCATGTAATTTTCAGGCCTCTCCTCGGTTCGATCACAATTCTCTCTCGGAACAGCCACCTGAAGCGTGCGAGAGCCTGACTCATCAGTCGAGATCTTTGAAAACTTCCTGGCCCTCTTATTTTCTGGTGGCGCACTGATCCTCCTGAGGAACTCCTCCATCTCGATGGCTGGATCCGTATCATCCTCGGGTTCTCTTCTCATTCTGTCCGAAAGCCAATCCGGCACCGTCTGTTGCGGATTGCAAATGACAAGGGGTTGCTCTTCCGTTGCCTCCACCTCGTGCACTTCTTCTCTTCTTGCACTGTTCTACTCGGGCTCATCTTCCATGAGCTGCGTATCTCCTGACCCTTGGGTCCCCTGTTCTGTGTTTTCCTCTTCCTCCAATGTCATGTCCAACATCTGTTGGAAACGAGTGTCAGCCACTGTCTCCTCTTCTTCCTCTTGTCGGCCAGCCCTGGATGTACTGACACCTATACTATCTGATTCTCGGATGTTGGGTTGATCTACCTCCTCAAGCTCCCGCTCTTCACCCAATCCTGCCCTCTGATTAGCAAAAAATGAAATCACTCTCAAACTCGAAGACTGAGTTTGTGAGTGCATAGATGATGCTTGTTCCATTCTCAACGGTATCGGCTGAGTTGGTACTTCTACTTGTGCTTCCGGTGTTTGAGCAACCTGTTTTCCCCTTCTCATCGATAGCGACCTTGGGTCACCCATCAAGCTATAAGTAAGGGCGATCGATCTGCTCTTAAGTCTGCATATGTGTCTACCGACCCAAGCCCTTGTGAAAGTCAACACTGGAATAGAGAGCGTGTCCAAGTCCATGATTTCTGGCTCGGACCAATCAGGTGGTGGGACCAAAGTATCCCTGACTGAACCATAGTCGGGTTGCATAACGTTGACATCCTCTTCCACCTGGTCGGGAACTGGGATGATCTCACATTCCCTGATCAATTTGAGGGGAAGCCTGGAAAACATCCTTTTCCTTATCTCAACCTCATCAACATCATTTGCCCAAAAGTCCTCAATGTGGGCCTTGTGTCGGTACTCGACGTTCTGTATCATTCGGATGTTTTTGTACGAATCGAAATCCTGTCTGCTTGTGTGATACGATAGATGATAGAATTGCAGCTCATCCTTTGCCTCTCAAGCTGCCTGCAAGGAGGGACACACCTTAGTGGAATTTCCCATGGCAATAGGAAAGTCAAGTCCACCCTTCTTCTTCTTTTTCTGAATCTTATCATAGGCGATCAATTGCCTAGATATTTCCAGCATTATAATGTGATCAGTGGGCTACATCGGTAGCCGGTATGGATACGAAGTGAACCCCTGCAGCCTAATGTAAGTGAATTTCGGAAATTGGATGAGCCAATATCTGTATTCCTCGATCAATGCTTGTGCCTCTTTGGATATTCTTTGCTGCGTTCTCCGCTGAAGGGTCCTCGTGATGTGCATTGTGAATGCATCATTAGCCCGTTTGTAACTGGCAGGGTTAGTAAGATGCAACTGTGTGCAGGCCTTATGGATTTTGAACTGATTAGGTGCACAGCCTATTGGCTCCTTGTATGTAATCCCTCGGTACTTGGTCATTCTTGCCAGCATATATATCACATACGAGCTCATGTAAAAGGTTTTCGTCCCCCTCAGGCTCCTGAACTGCTCATCTATGTTATCACTGATCATTCTTGCCCAGTCAACACACTCCTTTCCCTCCAAGATGATCTCGATGAAGTAGAACATCCAAGGCTCGAAGAAGTAGGCTTGTGCACTCCCATTTATTCGGCTCAGCATCATCATCAAGTCGCAGTATTCCTGTTTCACATCTTCGGCAATTATCTGCTTTGGGAGTCTAGTGCGAGGTGGCTTTGGCTTTTGCATCCAGACTCTGTTGATGACCGCAACAACCCTCTCGAAGGAGGTGGAGTACATTTTATCCGCCCTCTCCTTTGATCTGTACAGCATCTTTTCGGCAGTAGGAATCCCAAATGCCTCTCCGATGGCATCTTGCATGAAGTTGGCAAGCAATTTGCCATCCGACGAGACAATGGTTCTACGCTCCGGCTTGTAGTAGTTTGCACACTCCATGATTAGCTCCGAGCACTGAATTGCTGGTGGAAAACCAGCGGCTGCATAGATACCACTCTTCATGATGTTATGTGCTGTGACTGATGGTTGATGGCCTCCCAGTCCATACATCCTAGACTTGAGTGCATTTAGATTAAACGACCCGAGGTTGGTGTTACTTAATTCTGCCAACTTTGAAACAATTGCCGATTTTGGGAGAAATGACTTGGCGAGCCTTTTGATCATTACCTATCGGGATGAGCTAGCCTTGGCCGTTTCAGTGTTTGCAGCTCTGCCTGCGGCTCTGCTTGTTCCTGCAACATCCTTTGCTCCAACCATCTGTAAGAACAAGATAGAATAAAAATAAGTTAGTTTGCAGATTTTTAATAAAATAAAATAGCCTCCGAGACGGCTGCGGATGTGGAGTTAGTTTTTGAAAATAAAATTCTTCAGCATAATTATCTAACTCCAAACCTCAAGCTGTATAAAAACTCTGAGCTTATAAAGAAGCTTCCAACAACTGCACTTTGACTGGCGAAGAAAATTACAGCAAACCAACAACTTTCAGCAACGTGGCTATTTTCTCAGCACAAAATAAATTAAATCTTTCGCCTCAACTTCTGTCAACCTCTGCAACTTTCAACCTCAGCAACTTGAAGAATGAAGAAATGAAGAGAGATTGCTTCAATTTCTTCTCAACTCCAGCAGCAACTAGTTTTCAGCAACTTGAATAAATAAAATCTCCAACAACTTCAAGAACCTCTGTAACTTCAAAAATCGGTAGCAACTTCAACTTTCAACAATCCAGAAATGTCTCTCCAGCAACTGCAGTATATGATTTTGAAGTTTGCAGCAACACCCTCCTAGCTCTTCAAGAATTAAAATCCTTAGCAACTTCGCTCTTAGAAGAATAAAATCCAACCTCGCTCTCAGCAACTTCGAAAAAGATTTTGATCTGTCACAAAATTCTTCACTTCAACAATTCCAAGCTCTTCGAAACGTGTGAAGAAATGAAAGAAATGAAGTTGTTTAAATAACTCTTCGTGAAGAATCCTGCTGAGTAGTGTTGGGGCTATTTTTAGTACCTTCATCAATTCTCCACTCTCTCCGTTTGGCATCTTCTAATTCAGGCGCAGTAGTGGGCTAGTCGTCAGCCGGTCATTATGGCAGTTGCCATTAATGAAGATTCTTTCTTCTTCAAATTTCGAATTTTCCTTTCTAGTCTGCCAGTTAACTCTTGGTGATTTAAACAACTCGCGAGAAAAATCACTTGACTTGATTGAAAATTCCATTTTAAAATCTTCGCAGTGTTTAAATAAATTTGATTCGAAAAAAAATTCGTGGCAGTCGTAGATTCATGTCCAACTTTTAAAATGTCTGCCATTTAAATCCTCAATTTCATAAAATTTGCCTTAGACATTTTTAATTTTCTCTTTAAAATATTCAACTTCGGGTGATTTAAAATCACTTGCCTGTTCGAAATAACTCATCCTCTGAGATTTAATTTCCGTTAGGAAAATAATCTAGGCAAAACGAATTTCCTCTGAAAATATTAAAATTTCCCTTAGGAAATTAATTTTAAAATTTCCCGACCCATGGGTGCCTTTTAAATGGGTTCATTTAATTTTCCACTTAGAAAATATTTCATCAAGTTGTTCACCCCGCTTAAATGTCTCTGGAAAATTTTCATATTCACCCACTCTTTCCGTTTATTCAATTTTTCAAATTCTCATGCCTTTGGAATTTCTCCACTTCACACACTTAGTAGAAAATTTAAATTCTGACCCCCCTTAGGCATATATTTCTTTCTGGTGGAATATTTATTTCACCTAGAAAAACATTCTTCACTTTACACTTCTGGCGCACCTAAACCTTTGTCGTTTTATTTTCCACGACTTAAATTTTTTTTCCAAGTCTTCATTTCATGGGCGCAAAAGGGAGGGTGAGCTTTCATTTGCCATGCCTTAGCATTTTCTTCGCTTTTTTTTTTGTGCTAACTCCTTCATGGTGGGCGCATTTAGACATGTCCACTTTTATTTTCCACGCCTTAGAGTATTTTGAAATTTCATCAACTTCTTCAAGGGCGCATTCTCACCTTAGCATTTTCGTTTTTTTAACACTTAGAAACTTTTTCTAAGTCCTCACTCCTTGAGGTGGGCGCATTTAGGGTGGCAAGCTTTCATGTGAGGGTGCATTTCAATGTCCCTACTTCCATTTCAATGCCTTAGGTGTTTTATCAATCATTACCTTCCTTTTACCTTGAGGGCGCAAATAGACATGGCTACTTCTGTTTCCAACGCCTTAGCATTTTTTTGGTTTTTCATGCCTTAGACTTTTTCAGCAACTCCTAACTCTTCTTGGGCGCAAACACTACCTCAAGCTTTCACTTTTTGCCTTAGGCGTTTTTTGATAAATTCATCTTGGCTGGGCGCATTTAGGGTGATGTGCTTTTGTTTGAGGGCGCATTTCAATGTCCCTACTTCCACTTCATGCCTTAGGCGCTTTTAGACTTCCTTTCCCTTTCTTGGAGGTGGGCGCATTTTGCCTAGGAAGCTTTCACTTTATGCCTTAGGCATTTTTAGGCCTCCAATAACCTTGGGCGCATTTCCTTAGTGAAGCTTTGATCTTTATCATGGGCGCATTTCACTAGGGGAACTTCCATCTTATGCCTTAGGCGTTTTTTCTAATCACCAACTTCCTTGGGCGCAAATAGCATGGTGGGCTTCCAATTTCACACTTAGAACATTTTAAGCTATCAATCTTGAGTGGGGCGCATTTTCACTAGGCAACTTTCATTTTCTAGACTTAGAAATTTTTTTTATACCTCTGCCTGCCTTCGTCTTCACCGTCTATTTTGGGCAAGTCAGGCTATTTTTAGAAAGTCCCTTGATTTTCTACCCCTATAGCTCCGTTTTGCCTGAAAATTTCACCATATGATACTCTCTGCCTTGTGAACCTGTTTTGCCAGCCCTCTGCCCTGACTTGCTATTTATAGCCACCTGCTATTTATAGTAAGTTCTTGATTTTTTGACTTCAGTAGCTCTGTTTGACCTGAAACTTGCAACGCCTGATCTTGATAACTTGAGTGTCGCTCTGATGCCAACCTCGGGTGCAGACCTGCTATTTATAGTCGTGCCCTGACTTACTAAAAATAGTAAGTTCTCCGATTCTGCTCAAATTTTGCCAGCAAGTGCCTTGAAGTATGCTAACATGGGTGGGGTACTTCGTTTTGACTATTTCTGGATTTCACCCCCCTATAAAAGTGGAAACCCTAATTTGACTTGCATGTATCCCGAACGGTCTCCGTTTGACTTCGTTCCTTCTGCATGTCGTTCTGCTTGCTGAACTGGAGTGTTAGGCGGCTGCCAGAGTGTACCTGCTAAAAATAGAAACTGCCTGAAAAGTGACTCATCCATTGCCGGATGGTTTTGCATGTTATATTGCTCGTGGGGTCTCAAGAAACCCAGAAAAACCCAGAAAACTGGTCTGCATGCATGCACTGGCTAAAAATAGTAAGTCCTCGAAATTTGATCTTCTTCGCTTGCATGTCACACTGTTGCGTAGCTCTTGAAAAACCCAGAAGGAATATCCGGACATGCGTTAGAGAACTCCACATGCAAACCCTAAAAATAGCCTCTGAAGGCTGAACTCTGAAAGTGGTCATCTCGGTTTGCATGTTATATCGCTGCGAAGGTTTCGAGAAACCCAGAAGTAATCTCCGGACATGCAATGAAGAATCATATGTTTGACCCCTGAAAATGGCTCCTGAAGCCTGAACTGCCAAAAATAGCAAGTTGTTTGATCTAGCTCAAAATTTACGTGCAAGTAGTTTGATGTTACCTGAATGTGGTGGAACTGACAGAGTTCCAAAATTTCGATAAAATAGTCCCAAATTTAATACTTACTAAAAATAGCAAGTTGTCGGAATACAGTGAAAATTTAATGGGACCCTGTTGGAAGCCTTGTGATTGCTGTACTAAGCTCAGATTCTAATTTGATAACCTGGTTTGACCTTAAATAAGCCTGAAGGATGAAAACCCTAATTACATAGACTTAACCAATACTTCAACCTGGGTCAAACGACAGGACATCCCCGGAAGGAGCAGAGATAGAGAGAGAGACGCACAAACCAAAGCCAAACGACCAGAATGGAGCAAAAATACATCACCCCATCTGAATGGGGTGATGTGTGAAAAAAGGTCACAACAGGTCCATGATCCAAAATAATGCAAAGAATAGTTGCAAGAAGTGCCACAAGTGACAAAGTGAGAATTTGTAGTCACACAAGTACTTCTTAAGGCAATCGTCGTGTATAGTGAGCCATGATGCACATTCTTGTGAAAGGCACAGTGACATTGTAGAAACTCTCATTTGGCTCCATAGTGAGTTAATGGACGAAGGAAAGGGGGCAGATGTAGATCATGGATCAGATATTCCATAGTACAACATATCTCAGTCGCATATGTACCTCGTGTCAACACATGAAGTACTAGCCACAATCTACATCAGTTCTGTATGGGAATGGATGTAAAGGAAAGGAAGGATGCTTCAATTCGTTAATTGTCATAAAAATTGTAGATCTAAGTTTTAAAGATGCAAAAAAATAGTTGCTACTTGTTAGACCCATGATAGGATGTGATAAAAAAATTTACAGTGATGTAATTACTATTGTAAGTTAGTCATAATGTGTTTAAGACGTGACAAGGTTATTTGTGAAGTGCACATTGACATTGTAGATGCTCTTTTTTAGCTATACAAGGAGTTAACAAAAGAAGGGGGAGGGAGCATGATACAATATGGATGAGACATTCTCTAGTGAGTCATATATCAATGGCATATGGGCCTTGTGTCAATACATAAATACTCCTATCAAACAACATTGGTCCTATGTAGGAATGAGGCCAAGAGGAACCGTAAATATTGTGCATGTGTGGATGTCATCATATGTTTAACAATACCCAAATCATCTTCTTAGATATCTAGCAACAATCACAATTGGTTAAGGATTTTGGCAGATGGTTGTTGGTATGTGGAGCCTGATCATGCTCCAGGTTGATATTTTGGCCACCTTGGCAGTTGCAGTTTTCCCCCAAAATCACTAATGGGGGAGTGCAGGGGAGGTGGAGCCCCTCTTACGGGGTCTGGGGGGACTACCCCCCTAGTGGGGGCCTAGGGGCAGAGCCCACAGTGGGGGTTTGGGGCAAGCCTCCAATAGGGGTTGTTGGGGGTAGTGCCCTCAAAGCAAAAATTCCCCAATTTTTAAAAGGAAATTTGTTAATTTTTTTTTCGTTTAAATTCAATTTAATAACTGCTTGAAATTAATAGTTTCTTTTTGCTATGGATATGGGATGCAAAGTGGTATGGTCACGTGGTTGGAAATTGAACAGTCGTGTGTGAAAAGAATGAAACAACGCGTAGCAATGTGTGGAATGATGATTGTAGTAAGTCGTGCGTTGAAGGATATGGTGCACGCAACAAAACAAGAGTGTTGTGCGTTGCATGCAGTAGTGGACTGCTGTTGGTGAATGTAATTTTATTCTTTGTTGGAAATAATAAATTTTGGACTGTTGTTTGTGGATGTAGCCCAAAGGGTGAACCATGTTAAAAAAATTGTGCTTTTGTGAATTCATTATGTTCTGTCATTTATTTTGTCATCTGCATTGCTTAATTCATTTAGTTAATTGCTCCATCCCGCCATAGATCCCAACAATGGCATGGTCCACCAACATGCACTTTTTATGCCATCTACATTTTTTGAAGTTGATTTTTGTCTTTAATTGTTAATAGAAAATGACATTGAAATAAATAGATATCACTATTTATGTTTAACACGTTACCAAGGTAACATTAAATATTGTGGTAGTGTTTAAATTACCATAGTCATATATGTTGTGGCATAAGTATGTTTTGTGAGTGAGCATGGTGTGATGGAGCACAATGAACAAGGAAGCTTGCACCTTGCATGTGGCATGTCTTGCAAGAAAGTGATTATAAACAACCAACTAGCAACTATATTATGCATGGAAGCCTACCCACCTCTAGGGAAATGTTGTCGTTGCTTTAATACATCATCCTACAAGTTCAAAATTTCTAGGATCAGGATAGGATTTTTGATTGTGTTGCAGCATGGCTTTATGGAAAGCACTTATAAACGACGAGCCAGCAATCATATTATGCAAAACGTAGTGTAGTTATGGCTTTGGACTTGTGATAAATTCTATTGATGGTCGTGGCATATAAAACAACCCTTGTAATCATGCTTTAAACCCAACAAGTGTAAACATTATGTTAAACATAGGTGGCATTTGAAATCTTTATTGCAACATTTAAACATTCTATTTTTTTAATTTCTAGGGTTAGGATGGGATTTTCAATAGCATGGCTTAATGGCACTTGATTATCAACTACCATTTAGCTAATATGTCATGCATAACATAGAGTGCTTTTGACTTCATGGTTCACACAAATAGTAAGTTATATTGATGTTTATTGTATAGAAATTAGCTTGTGCAACCAAAGTTGTAGGCTAAAGCATAGTGTTGAGACTCGTTGGGTTCTCCCCCAGACTTGAGAGTTCAAGTATGGGTCCAAGGCAACCTCAACAAGTGTAAACATTACGTTAAACATAGGTGGCATTTGAAATCTTTACTGCAACATTTAATACATTCTATTTTTTTAATTTCTAGGGTTAGGATGGGATTTTCAATAGCATGGCTTAATGGCACTTGATTATCAACTACCACTTAGCTAATGTGTCATGCATAACATAGAGTGCTTTTGACTTCATGTTTCACACAAATAGTAAGTTATATTGATGTTTGTTGTATAAAAATTAGCTTGTGCAACCAAAGTTGTAGGCTAAAGCATAGTGTTGAGACTCATTGGGTTCTCCCCCAGACTTGAGAGTTCAAGTATGGGTCCAAGGCAACCTCAACAAGTCCACAAGCTAGACTTGTAGACCTATAGGGTCCACAGTTAAGACTGCACAAACTCACAAGCTTGCATATTTTCATGAGTCCTAATTGTGGACTTGGCAAGTTTGTACGTTGACACAGTTTAAAAAACCTTTTCTTTCAACTTAGGGAGTCCACAAATTAGACTCATAGACTTGTTGAATCCATAATCATGACTCACAAGTCTACATAGACTTGCAAGTATGCATAAAATTGTGAGTCTTGACAATGTACTTGGTGATTTTGCAGCATTGACACTCAGTTTAAAAACCCATTCTTTTTTCAAAAAAGAAAACACATCATTTCTCAGCCCTTAAAAGGTTTAACACTTTAATAACACTCACAAATTTTAAGCTTATTTTCACTTGCCCATTTACCTTAAAATTATTGTTATGAGAGTTGCATGGTAAAGGATATGGTATTAGATACAGATACAACAAATTTTCAAGAAACCTTAGAACATACAACTCAATTTGGCAATTATAAAAATATACATATATTTAATTATTTATGCATCTAAATGATATAGGAGAACTATAAAAAGTATATAAAAATATACATATATTTAATTATTTATGCATCTAAATGATATAGGAGAACTATAAAAAGTATACTTGGGTTTTTTATTATTTTAGTTTGGTTTGGTGGCGGGGGGCTCTATCCCTCAACTTGCCATTTTTTTGTGACAAGGAATGTGCTAGGGTTGCTGCCCTTTGATCTCGTTGGGTCTGCAGCTTCCAAACTCCCTCTCTAGTTTTTTTTGTCTAGTTTCTTTTTTGAGCTAAGGAAATAATTAATGATATAACTTAAGTTGTCCAAATAACTTTATGTTAGAACATTGCAAAAAGGGTGACATTTTTTATTATTAAAATAAATTACCTAGAAGTGATATTATAAAGTATTTTTGAAAGAGAGCCTAAGGCAATGATAAAAAATTGTTTCTAGGACAAAGGGGGCAATTGAAATATTAAATTAAAAAGAAATGGAAAATTTTAGACACTTCTAAAAGAGGGCTAAAATTAACAAAAGGTGATTATAAAAGAAGAGCTGGGTTGGCCAAAGAAGCATTCTGAATATTTCATCTATTTGATTTCTCCAATAGCTTGGAGTTCATCTATTTGCTCTTGAGGACAAAAACTCTTGGTGTGCAGGTGATTGGAGGACAAAAACTAGGTTTCCAACCAGGTAGAGTATGAAAACCTATGATACATGTCCTGTCGGGGACGGGGATGGGGACGGGGGGACGGCAGGGGACGCGTTTCCGGGACGTTTCCTAAGGGGCAATTTTTAGGGGACGGCAGGGGATGGCGACATACAAAATACATATATATATATATGATTTTTTCAAAATTTATTAATATATTAGAGAGAGAGAGAGGGGGAAAGAGAGATAGATATGTTAATAAATTAATAATTGATAACAACAATATCAATATGTAAGTAAATCGCGAGAGTAGTACTATAACAGCATAAGAAATGTCATTAAAGCATTATAAAATTAAAAATTTATCACAGCAGTATCAAACATCAATAAAACCATGGTTTATCAATATCCAAATGTCTCAAACTAGTCAAACATGTATCCAGAAGTCTCAAAGACTCAAAGTTCAAACATGAAAATCAAAATATTAAAATTAAATACAACAGTCTATGAAATTAAGCCTCATTCGGGCTATGAATATCCAAAGACTCAGAACTATTTGAGTCACTATCATCCTTTGGCAAGAGTGGATCATCCAACGGTAGCTCGACCAATCCTGGTTGCGTCTCCTCCTCATCAATTTGCCTAACATCCTCAGGATCAACATCCCATCGTGCTGCTGGAGTCTGTCGATACTCAGTAGTCTGCCGATCCTGAAGTCTCAAGGCACTGTGAACTGCAACTAATTTCTTAGCTCGTTTTGAAGTAAGCTTGTTTCTCTTAATGGAGTGGATGAAGCCATAGGTGGACCAATTCCTCTCTGCAGCAGAGGAACTAGCAATCTGTGAGAGCAAACGGATGGCAAGTTGTTTCATATCCAGTGTGTCCTTCCCATGGAATTTCCACCATCCAATGGGGTTGTTCTGTGCAATGGTGGCCCTATCTGTCCTAGCCTTTGGTTTGCTAAATGTAGGACCCCGAAGATCAGAAAACATAAGCCACTGCTCTCTAAGAATGGTTGAAAGCTCGTTGGCATACATTTTATGAAGTGCTGCTGTAAGCCCCTCTATCACCTCGTCATCCTCAGAAGGAAGCATTCGGCCAGGTCTAGGTACATACCACTTCGGATTAAGAGCATAGGCAAGCATATGAAGAGGGGTATTCATTGTGTTCCACCTCTTTGTCACAATAGGCCTAATATGGCCCTCATAAAAACTCGTCTCAGAATCCTTTTTGTGAATAGCTTGCTTCATTTGGTCAAGCATGCTATCAAAAGTCTCATATATCTCTCCCAAGCTAGGAGAGTCTGTATCTGCATATCAGATGACTGCAACAACTGGTGATATGAAAGAGCAAATATACCTAAAAAAAAACAAATTAAAAATTAGAACTTTTAAAATACAAAAACTAAAGTTAAACAAAGTGTAAGTGTAACAAATTCAAAAACAATTTAAATTTTCAGATTTCTTACTTGATATTGGCCCACCAAGTTTCATTAAGTACCCTATCTCTCACTTCCTTGCCTTCACTTGTCTTCAATAGATTCCACCTTTTCCAATCTGCACAAACAACCATGGTTTGTAGAGCATCTTGGACCTCCAACATCCTCTCCAACAAAATATAGTAGCTAGCATATCTAGTCTCAATTGGTTTGAGGAATTCTTTCTTTGAATAAGATCGGAATAGTGCAAGTGAAGTTTGATGGTTACATACAAACATTTGTATGTTTCTAGCCTCTGCAACTGCTGCCTTCACCCAATCTATTTTGCCAATGTCTTTCAAAGCATAATTCAAAGCATGTACGCAACATGGAGTCCAAAAAATATGTTTGTAAGCACTCTCAACTATCAAACCAGCTAGCTTACAAACATGAGCTGAATCTGTCACAACTTGCACAACATTAGAAGGCCCAACCTCCTCTATGGCCTCCCTCAAAATGCCAAACTGAAAATCAGCATCCTTAAGCTTCCCAGAACAATCAATAGCTTGAAGAAAGTATGAACCAGCAGGGCATGTAACAATAACATTAATGAGTGGCCTATGCCGAATATCAGTCCACCCATCCATGACAATGGAACAGCCACTCCTAATCCATGTTTGCCTCATCTCCTCCATCATCATGGTAGCTTTTGAATACTGTTTGTCAAGGAGGGAGGTACGCAATCTATATTCTCTAGGGGGGGCATAAGAGGATCCAACTGCCAATATTTCTCTCACCATTGTTTTGAAATAAGGTGACCTTGCCAAATAAAATGGAAGAGCATGTGCATAAAAGAATTTGGCCACTGCATCATTAGCTTGCTCACGTTTTTGCACATTCATTAACCCCATGATTGAACCTTTCTCACTTGCTTTCCTCTTCCCTCTATCACAACTCTCTCCAACTGATACATTGGAAGAGACTTGCAAATCAGCTAATGATCGTTTTTTATTTTGAATGGTAATCATTTGGTCCTCACTTACTCTAGCCAACTTTGCAAATAAAAACTGCTGCTCCAATGTTATTGCCCCACAAACTCTAACACCCTTTCCACAATCACCCCCTAGATGGCCTCTAATCCTAGTATAACTCCCATGGTAATTAGTTTTACAAACATGACAAAACCATTTCCTGCTGCCCCCTGAATTTTTCTTCTTGTTGGTGGTCACATTTGTGGCAAACTGATGCAATGGTTTCTTCTTGTTGAAAGGGCCTTTTGCAAACCTTTGAAGAGTGGGTATAGGGCATGCAAAATGGTCTGAAGAAGCATGGGTTGGAGTTTCAGAGGTAGAAGAAGGGTTTTCTGGCATTTCTGTAGCTTCATTTTCACTGTCACTACTCTCAATCTCATGGTCACTGCCACCACTATTGCTATTGCTGCTCATTTTGGATGCTTTTTTTTTGTTGATAGCCTGAAATTTTGTAAAACTAAATATTAAAATAATATATTAATAAATTGAAACTATTAAAGTTTAAAACTTTAAAATTTGAACCCTTGCTTTCTCTGTTATTCTGAGCATAAAATTAAAAAAGCCCTATGGCTACTTTTTAATTTTATGCTCAGAATAACAAAGAATGCAAGGGTTTAGTTTAACCGTTTAATAATTTCATTTTTAAAAAAATTGCATTCTCTGTTATTTTGAGCATAAAATTAAAAAATAGCCATAGGGCTTTTTTAATTTTATGCTCAGAAATTTAGAATAGAATAAGAGTTTAAACTTTAAAACTTTAATAATTTCATTTAAATTTTTTTTTAAAAAGAGATTACAAATTTAAAAATTGAAACTTGAAAAACAAAACAAGATGAAAATAATTTATTTTTAAGCTACCTGTATTGCAACTGCAAATGTTGCTGGAGATGAGTGCCGCTCCCAATCTGAGAATGCAAACAAAAATATAACAAATATAATAATATTCCTTGTTTGCCCTAGCCGTCGCTAGACTTTCGAAAACGCGTCCCTGTCCAGTCGTTGTCGCCAGTCACTCGCGTGGATGAGATGGTTGCGTGGCTGGAAGGTCGAAGGCGCCAGATTTCTGGCTTTCAAATGGCCGCGTGGCTCCCTCAAAGCTCAGACTCGTGCTCACCGTCGCTGTGAACGAATGCCCATGAAATGTCCGCGTGAAAAGTAGAGTTCGATTCAATAAAAAAAATAATATTTTTACTGTTTCCAAACTTTAGCCCATACAAATATCAAATTTACATTTGGTGGCCCCCGCACATAGGAAACAAACCTTAAAAAAAGTTAAAAATAATGTTTTTAATTTTTTTTAAAATGTTTTTTGACTTGTAGCTGTGGGGGACGGCTAGCCGTTCCCGAAACCGTTTCGGGGACGGGGAACCATTCCCAATGGCAAGGAAACGTTTCCTGGCGTTTTCGAAGATTTTTACATTTTCGGGGACGGCAAGGGGACGTCCCCTTTGCATCTCCCCGTCCCTGGGACGGAAGGGGACGGAGACAGGGGGTTTTGGGGCAGGGGACACGTCCCCATGTAACCCTGATGAAAACCCTTTGTTTGTAAAGGTGATTCCTTTCAGGGATCACTTGGTGCTGATTGAGGAGGTTGCTAGAGTTTCAGAGTTTGAGGTTTGTAGGATTTCTAGCGTGTTTCAGTTTGGTGTGGTTTTTAGTGAGTTTTTTGAGTGTTTCAGATTTTGGCGATATATAAAAATTTCCAAGTTTATTTATTTTTAAGGTTTCAATAGTATATGCATATTGTGAGCCCATTATTACATTTCTAGGCATTAGCAGCAGATAATTAATTTATTTTAAATAGCAGCATATCTATTCTATTTGACTGCCTCTTTGCTACCGTACAAGTAAGGAGTTAATGGTATATATTCTTGAGGCTGCTATATTATTTGTTTCCCATTGGAACATGCTGAATAATATCTAAGACTTTTGTACCTTTTGGGAATAGCTGTGATTCATATTTGGAAATTGTTGTACATCTTTAAGGCACTAAAATGCTATAATCAATTTCTTTACCAGTAGTAAACCTTGTTGGATGTTGTATAGATGTTTGGATCTATTTTACCATATTATTCTCTACACTCTACACTATTCCAGCTGCCACTACTTTCCTAAGTTCACGATTGCTATGATTTAAGTGCCATACTCTTGTTTAAAGGTGGTGATTCAAATATAAAGGAAAATATTAATAGAGGCTGTTGTACTTTTGAAGTTTATAACTTTGGCTTGAAGCGCCTTATATTTATATGAGGAGTGGTGGGACTATAGTGTGGTGAAATGTTAAATATTAAGCTGTTGCTTTATCTTGGATATTAGCTGCAGCATTTATAATCTTTCTTCAGTGTGTTGTTGTAAGAGACCAGGTGTCTCTCAACCCGATCACTGACTAAAAACTACTGTGTTTTTGTTTGTTTTCTGATTTTTTGATATTTTTTTGTGGTTTTTGCAGCAAATAGGGATTTGTGATTTTGAGAAATAAATGTAAATAAATAGTAAAGCATGAAATGACTTCCAGAGCAATGGCAGATGATTTTATTATCACTATTGAACAAACTACAATATTATTCCGGAGACAAATAGAAGTAATCAGATGATATTATTTAAAGAACCTGATTATTACTTGCAGCCGCCTGATTATTATTTGCAGCAATGCGCACAACTGAAGAACATCAGTATAACATGAAATGCAACCTTTTCCTCAGCCAAGAAGATGCCAAATATAAATCACTGTAGCGTGGGTACTATTCATGTCACTGTAGCGTGGGCACTATTCACGTCACTGTAGCAGCAGATCAATAATTTTGATTTTTCTTCGGCAATGATGATTATTTCAACAAATTAAAATCTGCTCTTCAAACCCTTGATGATTCTTCTCCAATAAGTCAAATATGACTTCTGAATAAAGTCACCCTGATAGACACGCTTCAACTGGTATTTCACAGCCTCAGTATGCCAGATTCTGAAGAGGGAACGTTTTCCACAATCAATGATTGCAGAACCCTTGTTTCACAAACCCCAATGTTCTTAGAGAGAAAATAAGACATAATAATAATCATGAATGAATTCGATTTGTCTTTGAGGAAATATATACCTCTTCTCAAAAGTTCGACCCTTTTTATAAATCATTTAAAATCCATTTAAATGATATAAATTCGCCTCTTTTAGACTTAGGCATTTTATTTAATAAAAGGCGTCCCATTTAAATAAGTAATGAATACTTATTTAATTATAATATTTCACCTTTATTATAAAGTATTAAATACTTTATAATTCGCCCTTTAATAAACATTTTAATATTTCATTAAAGTGACTTAATAATATAAAGTCAAATTAATAATCTTTTTAAGTAATTATCAAATCCTCCGATAATCACTGTTTGCTCATCAAATCATCCAACTGGGTCGAAACTGAGCTGACCAACTGAAAAAGGTGCCCTGCTAGAAATAGTAACCCTTGTCTGCCTGACTTACTAAAAATAGTAAGTATCTGAAAAACACTGTGAGAGTCTGCGAAGGCCCAAACCTAAATCACTTGATGGAGTAAGGTTCCCGAACGTAGGATACTGCCTCAAGTGATCCTCTATACATGTCTGTCAGCCTACGAGGATCAGAATGATAGGTTAACCTTTGAACCAGTTGCACTGTCTAGGAAGGGGACATTACAGTCCGCCCTCCTTGAAATTGCTTGTCCTCAAGCAATCTCAACTCTGGATGCTGTAAAATCTCCTCAGACTCCCATGTAGCATCCTCAACTGGCAAATCTCTCCACTTGATCAGATATTCCCTAATCACCCACCTCCGAAGATGTCTCTCTCTAACCTCGAGGATGGCCTCAGGTACTAGTATCAACTTCCCCTCATCGTCAAGGGGTGGCAGAACTGGAGAGGGTATCACATGTTGACCCAATGCCTTCTTCAGGCGTGAAACGTGAAACACGTTGTGAACCCTGCTATCCGCTGGTAAGTCCAACTCATATGCAACCTCACCCACTTGTCTGATGACTCGAAATGGACCATAGTAACAAGGTTTCAATTTCTCTGCACCACTCTTCCGCAAAGTGGACTGTCGGTATGGTTGTAACATGAGATACACCATGTCATCCACTGCAAAAGAACACTCAACCCTTTTCTGATCAGCATACTGTTTCTGTTGATTCTGTGCCTGCTGAATATTGTCCCTGAGAGACCTCAAAATATCTTGCTGATCCTGTAACATATCCCTTGCGCTGGGCACTCTGCTATCACTCAACACCAAATCCAAAAGGTTGGGCGTCTCATACCCGTATAATGCCATGAAAGGTGTCATCTGTATAGTCATGTGATGGGTGGAGTTATAACAATACTCCCTGTTGTGACCTTTTCACACATCACCCCATCCAAGATGGGGACCCCCTAATTTTTGCTCCATTCTGGTCTTTTGGCTTTGGTTCTCTCTGTCTCTGGTCTTTTGTCCTTCCGGGGATGTCCCGTTTGACCTCAGTTAAAGTAATTGACAAATTTAGGGTTGCTATCCTTTAGGCCCGTCCAACGTCAAGATTGAGTTACTTGGGTGAAATCTAAGTACAGCAACACATTCAAAAAGCTCAAGGCAGAATCCCCCTGAAATCTCACTGAAATCCGACCACTTACTATTTTTAGTAAGTAGCTAATTCGAGGCTTGTTCCTTAGGATTTCGGCATTCTAACTACTTCAGCACAGTCAGGCAGCTTCAAAGTGCCTACACGCGAAATTTGAATAGATTCAGACAACTGGCTATTTTTAGCAGTTCAGCCTTCAGAGGCTATTTTCAGGGTTTAGACAAGCAATTCTCCGATAAATGACAGGAGAATTGATCTGGGTTTTCCAAGACCTTCGCAACGGTGTAGCATGCAAGCCGAGATGGTGACTTTCAGAGTACAACCTTCCGAGGCTATTTTTAAGGTTTGCATGCAAGAATTTTCAATGCATGTCCGGATATTCCATCTGGGTTTCGCGAGAGCTTCGCAATGATATGACATGCAAGCGGAATGAGTCAGTTTTCAGGGACTTACTATTTTTAGCCAGTGTCGGAACTTTGACCAGTTTTCTGAGTTTTTCTGGGTTTTTTGAGATCCCACAGGCACTGTGACATGCAAACTCGTCCGACATCCGATGGACCACTTTTTGGACACTTACTATAAATAGCAGCTTCAATCCAGCAGCTACCTAGCACTTCATTCCATCGAGCAGAACGACAAGCAGTATAAATCAGGAGCAGTCGGGACCACGTGCAAGTCAGATTAGGGTTTCCCTGCCATGTCTAAAAATAGATGAAGCGAAATGCAGAGATGTCAGAACGAAGCACGCCGCCATGATCAGCATCCTTGGGGCTACCTACTGGCAAATTTTGAGCAAAATCGGAGGACTTACTATTTTTAGTAAGTCAGGACATGGCTATAAATAGCAGGTGTGCGCTGGAAGTTGGTATGAACAGAGCACTCAAGTTATCAGGATCAGACATAGCAAGTTTCAGGTCGAACGGAGCTACTGAAGTAGGCAACTTTGAAACTTACTATAAATAGCAGGTGGCTAAAATTAGCACGTCATCACCAGAAGCAAGCATGAACAGGTCTCTCACAGCATCAGAGGCAACTGGAGCAAATTTCAAAGGAAACAAAGATACAGAAATTGATCAATTCTAGGGTTTGCTAAAAATAGCAAATGGCTAAAAATAGCATATATTGTGCCAGATAAAATGTGAACATGATGACGACACCAGATGGAGGCACAACCACGCCAGTTCCAGTGCAAAGCAGGGTGAAACACAATGAAATCGTAAGTTTTACTAAAAATAGAAAGCTAGAAAAGGGTTAGGGCGTTGGAAATTTACAAATGATAGCTGACAAGCATACACCCTCATACACGCCCAAGGGAAATGAAAGGTACAAAAAAGTTCTAAGTATGAAATTCCCTTGGGCAAGTTTGAAATGCGCCTTCCAGGAGCATGAAAATTGCTCTAAGGCATGTAGAATTCCTCCTAACACTAGCATATGTGCCCAAGGAAGCTGAACAATCAAGCTTAGGCGTGGATTTTCCATCTCACATAGTGAAATGCGCCTAAAGTGGAAGTTGCCAAGGCTAAATGCGCTTGAGGAAGGTGAAAAGACACCTAAGGCATGAAGTTTTCCTCTCCCTAGGCTAAAGGCGCTCAAAGAAGGAAGTCAACACCCTCATATGCGCCAAGAGGAGCTGAAAAGTCACCCATAGGCGTGGGAATTCCCTCTCACACTATGAAATGCGCTCAAGGAAAATGGAAGTCCTCTATGAAGAATGCGCTAGAGGAAGGTGAAAGGTCACCATGTGAAATGCGCCAAAGGGAAAGATAACACTAAGGAGGACGTGATTTTTGAAAATATTTCTAAGTATGAAAGTTCCTCCTCCACCTCCAAATGCGCCTAGCTTGCAACTCATAAAGGAATCAAGGATACTAAGAAGAAAATATCTAAGGCGTGAAAAGGCCTGAGGGGTAAAGGCAAAGTTGATGCATAAAATGAAATACGCTCCGCATGGGTAATTTTAAATGAATTTTCTAAGAATTTTTCCTAAAGCAAAAAAAAATTGCCAAGGCGTGAGGATGATTGAAGTAGGAGTTGACATGCTCAAATGCGCCCTTCAAGGGTAAAATAATTAAAATAATTCCTAAGGCATTTCTTGAAGGAAAAATAATGAATACGCCTAGAGGATGATGTAAATTTCCAGAGTTATAAAAAATCTTCAAAGAGAAAATTCTTCAGGGAAAAATCAAGGAAATGTGCCAAGGCTAAGAAACTCGAAATTGCAGGAGTGGAAGACTTTCGGAGGACGAGATTAAAAACATTAGCCATTTTTATTATTTTTAAATAATAAAAATTAAACGTACCCCTTCGTCCGGATACACATGAAAACGATGGATTCTGGAAGGATTTTTCTTCTGGGTATCAAACATTTGCAATTCAGTGTTGATTCGAACATTCTCCGCGCCATGTCCACATCGTTTCGAGGGGCATTTCACCCAATGCCTATTTTAATTAAAATTCCTAAGGCAAAATTGAGAGATTTCTCTAAGGCAAACGGACAAAATGAATGAAAGGCACTTCGCTAGAAGTTTTGAGCTAGATAATTTTGCCAAAGCGAAGACAAGATCAAATGACAGCCAAACGTTTCGAAATTGTTCAAGGAAGTGAACAATTTAATATTTTAAGAAATCAAAAGCGACGAGGCAGGCCTGTGCAGAGGTGATGAATTCATAATTCTAGAAGATGCCTCAGATGACAAGTGTTACAACGGAGAAAAGAGAGGGAAAATGAATTCGAAAATTTGCTAAGTATAGCCTCTGCAGGAATTCGACCAGGCTATAAGATTTTCAAATCCTCTTCATTCCTCTCACCAGTTGCTGAATGCAAAAATATTGGCTAAGTGAAAGTTCAAAATTTGTAAAAGTTCGAAATTGCTGAGAAGTGCAAATTTGTAAAAGTTCGAAATTGCTGAGAAGTGCAAATTTGTAAAAGTTCGAAATTGCTGAGAGGCACGGATTCCCAAGTTGCCAGTGGCTACATTTGTTGAAAAGGTACGAATTTGCCAAAAGTCTGAAGTTGTTGAATGCTGAAGTACGACTTAAGGAGAAGGTTTGAAGTTGCTGAAAGTTGCTAAGTTAGAGGGAAAAGTACAAACTTCAAAAGAGGAGGTTTCAAATTTATTGAAAGTAAATTGCTGCAAGCAAACATTTCCAAGTGTTTGGCATTGTGTTGCTGCAATTAGAGAAGAAACTTCTAAAGACGTTGAAATAAACAGGCGTAGTTGAGGTTTGCAGCTGAAAGTGACAAAGTGTTGCAGCCTTTTTATTTAAAAAAATCTGTTGGCACCCTCAAAAGCGATATATTGTTTTATAAAATCTTGTTTTCTAATGATTCTCTTGCCTTTTTGCAGAATGGCCGAATCAAGCAGAAGAGCTGCAGGCAGGAACAACCACACCGAGTCCAGACAGGTTGTGATCAAGAAATTGGGCAAGTCATTCTTGCCAGAATCCAAATTTTCATCAAAGCTCGGCAGGCTAGCTGACACGAACTTAGGCTCATTCAACATAGAAGCATTCAGAAGAAGGATAATGGGGACTGGAGGCCATCACTCGTCGGTGACTTCGCACAGTATTGTCAGAAATGGATTGTATGCAGCTGCCAACTTTCCGCCAGCTATCCGATGTCCAGAGCTCATCATGGAGTGCGCCTACCACTACAATGCAGAACAGAGGACGGTCACTTCGCCAGATGGCAAGGTACTGGCTAACCTGACACCTGAAGCGATCGGAGAGGCATTCGGGATTCCAGTTCATGAGAAGATGATCTACAAGACGAAAGAGAGAGCGGGAAAGATGTACTCATCCACCACAGACCGGTGTGCTGATTTGATAAACACTAGGTGGATGATTAAACCCAAGCCAACTCGCACCAAATTGCCCAAGCATATAGTCTCAGAGGACTTGAGACAAGAATTTGGTGATCTCATTATGATGCTGAGCAGAGTTGGAGGATGCCCCCAAGCGTTCATCTTTGAACCTTGGATGTTCTATTTTGTCAACCTGGTGTTGGAGGGAAAGGATTACATGGATTGGGCACTGATGATCAGTGATAACATACATGAGCAGCTTCGTGGCGTGAGGAGAACGAAGACATTTTACATGGGCTCCTACCTTGTCTATATGCTGGCTCGCATGACGAGATATAGAGGGATCTCTTACAAGGAACCAATCGGTTGCGGATCCCATCAGTTTAAAATATATGAGGCTTGTCCACAGTTGCATCTGACAAGCACAACCAATTACAAGAGGGTCAATGACGCCTTTACAATGCATATCACGAGGACCTTGCAGCAGAGAACCCACCACAGAATATCAAGGGAGGCACAAGAAATGATTGAGAAATTCGGATGTTGGTTTATCCAATTTCCAAAATTCACCTACATAAGGCTGCAAGGATTTTCCTCCTATCCATACAGATTGCCTCGGTATCCCACAAACAGGATAGTGATGCTGGAAGTATCTATGCAACTGATTGCCTATGATAAGATTCAGAAGAAGAAGAAGAAAGGTGGACCTGGATTCCTGATTACTATGGGAAATTCAGATGAAATCTGCCCATCACTACAGGCAGCAAGGGAGGCAGAAGCGGAGCTCCAATTCTTCCACCTTTCATATCACACCAGCAGGCATTACTTCGATCCCCACAGAAACATCAAGTGGATATTGACAGAGGAGTTCAGGCACAAGGTGCAGATCGAAGACTTTTGGGCTAGTGCAGTGGATGAGATCGAGGTCAGAAAGAGAATGTTTTCTTGCATACCGTTGGGGATGGTCAGAGAGTGTGAGATCATCCCAGTGCCAGATCAGATTGAGGAGGATATAAACGTAGTACAGACTGACTACAAGACAGTAAGAGATACACCTCTGCCACTCCCAGATTGGTCTGAGCCAGAGGTCACTGACTTGGATTATCCTAGTCTTGACATTTACACGGAGTTTCAGTTGGATCACATTCCTCCTATCTCCGATCAGGAAGTTGAGGCAGTCTTGGCCAGATTCATCAGATTTGCAGCGAGCGAGAAGGAGAAAGGAAACGCCCTTCTGGACGATGACCTTCTGGAGGGAGACGACGTGCATTGATGTCAGGGTGTGGTGCATTGATGAGGAGTGGAGGGCGCATTCATTGCCCCACTCCTCTCGGTGGCGGTTTTTAGGGAAAAAGCCCTAATTAGGGAATGGGTGGCTCAATTTGAGCCCTTTATTGTAATCAGATCTGAACCGTCCACTATTTGGATTCATTATAAAAGGGGCATCCCCCCTCATCTGTAAACAGTTAGAATTAGAATCAGAGATAGATCCGAGCTAGACACAGATAGAGATTGATAGAAGTTAAAGTAGAGCTAGGAGTTAGCTTAGTTGGAAAGGAAAGAAAGACTTTCCCTTTGAAAGTTTTTGCAAAAGATTGTTGTGTAAGACTCTCATGATATAAAAATTTCATTGATTGGTGACTTCATTTTGTGTTATGGGCAGTTGACGAGATCTTTTCGTCTTTCCAATTCGAATAGAGTAAAGTAAAGTAGATTTGTTTTCATGCAAGTAGAATTAATTGTGGAATGTGACATTAGTTTGGGCATATCTTCCCGTATCCATACCACTGGCAGACTTGCTGAGGGTAAGTCTGCTCCTTCGTGGTCAACTGGAATCTCAGCACTTAACTTCGATTGTGTTTAGTGTGCCCACTTGCTTCGTTGTGAAGGGGTGCGCATGGTGAATCTCAATCTGAACATCTCATCCATCCTTTGAAGATTGCACTAGCTTTGTCAGAGTTGTCCGAAGGGGAGACGAAATGAAGTTTGGTTTGAAGACTGTCAAAGCTAATCCTTACATTCCACCCGTAGAAATAGATTGTAGAATTCCTATCCCTACCTCCTTTAAATTTAGCATTTCCCAATCTGTTCAAATACCAGAGCATCATAGTCAAAATCCTTCACTTGCTTGAACATATAAAGTTGAACGATTACGTAAGTCCCCTTGGAATACCCAGCATATTCACATCAACCAACTGAGTCTATTCACATTAAAGGAACCTTGGAGTCGAACGCATGAACTTTCACGCAATCTTAGCATGCGGAACACTTTGATCAAGAGAGAATAGAGTGACCGTTGGACATTTTATTCTGTGTTGGTGTTGTCATAAAAAACACGTCAACACTCCCCAAGGTATATCCACCTCACCCAAGCTTTCTGCTGTCCAGCTATATAATTCCGTAAATATCCTTCCATCCACTTATTGACGATCTCCGTCTGCCCATCTGTCTGTGGATGGTAGCTGGTACTAGGTGTCAATTCGGTTCCACAGAGTCTGAACAACTGCTGCCAAAAGTTGCTCATGAACCGATTGTCCCTATCGTTGACTATAGTCCGAGGCAACCCATGTAATCGGAAAACCTCTCTGAAGAAGAGCTCTGCTGTCTGCGATGTTGTGAATGTAGTGGTGATCGGAAAGAAATGGGCATATTTTGTCAACCGATCAACAACCACATAAATACAATCCTTCCCTTGGGCCTTCGGCAAGCCCGTGATAAAATCCATCGATAAACATTCCCACTTCCTATCTGGTATCGGAAGTGGCTGAAGCAACCCGACAGGATATGTGTGTTCTTGTTTGTTCTGCTGGCAAACAGAACACTCTCGTACATACTGAAGCACATCAGTCTTCAGGCCTTTCCAAGTGAACCGCTCCCGTACCAGTTTATATGTTTTAAAATAACCGGGATGGCCCGTCATAGGAAGATCATGAAAGGCTTTCAGAACTATATCCTTCACCTCTGAATCAGGAACCAGAAAAATCCGCCCCTTGTAAATGATCAAGTCATTCGCAACGGTATATCTACTATCCTGCTCTGTCCCGTCAACTATGCTAGAAGCCCATGGGTTCTTAGCATACTCAGCAATAATCCTGTACCTCCAATCCTCGGAAATATGTGCCATGGCATTCAACTGCGGTCTGCGGGATAATGCGTCAGCTACAACATTTTGTTTTCCCTTAATGAAGGTGATATCAAAATCATATGATTGCAACTTGCTAACCCATTTCTGTTGTCTCTCATTTAGGTTTCGCTGTCCAAGGAAGTGTTTCAGGCTATTATGGTCTGTCCGCACACTGAATTTGTTGTCTACCAGGTATTGCCTGAATTTAGCCAAAGCATGCATAATGGCTAGCATTTCCTTGTCATAAATGCTATAAAATCTCTTGGGACCTCTAAGCTTCCTGCTCTCGAAAGCAATCGGGTGTCTCCTGCATCAACACGACACCAATACCCTCTCCCGAGGCATCACAAAATAAGTCCTTTAAACCTGTCGAAGCACTCTTGAGCTTGTGGTGACCAAGCAAAAGCCCCTTTCTTTGTCAAATCAGTAAGGGGTGCTGCGTGTCGCGAGAACCCACTAACAAATCGCCTGTAGAAAGCACACAACCCAATAAATCCTCTGAGCTGGGTAAGGTTCTCTGGAACTGGCCACTCGACTATAGCACGAACCTTTTCAGGGTCCATACTGACTCCCTTGGCACTGATGATGTGCCCAAGATACAACAGCTCAACCATGCCTAGCTCACACTTGGACTCCTTGGCATACAAGGACTCCTCTGCCAAGATACCCAGTACTGTATCCAAGTGAGCTAAATGCTCCTCCCATGACCTATTGTACACCAGGATGTCATCGAAGAAGACCAATACATATCTCTGCAGCTGAGAACTGAAAACTTTGGTCATCGTAGCTTGAAAAGTGGCAGGGGCGTTGGTTAAACCGAAAGGCATAACCAAGAATTCAAAATGACCGCAATGGCACCTGAACGCAGTTTTCTCTATGTCCTGCTCCCTCATCCGAATCTGATGGTACCCCGATCTCAAGTCAATCTTCGTGAAGAAGATAGCCCCATGCAACTCATCGATCAACTCATCAATGCGAGGAATATGATACCTGTTTTTTATAGTCCTCTTATTGAGCTGACGGTAGTCAATACACATTCTTAGTGATCCATCCTTTTTCTTCACCAATACAACCGATGAAGCAAAACGTGATTTGCTAGGTTTGATGTGCCCCATAGCCAACAACTCACTGATTGTTTTCTCAATCTCATCCTTGAGGCGTTTCGGATGTCTGTATGGTGTGATCATAATGGGCTTTGCGGCCTCCTCCAACTCTATAATGTGTTCAGTTCCTTTGTCTGGAGGTCTACCTGGTGGAATATCGTTAAACACTTTAGAGTGTTTAATTCTTATCTCCTGAATGTCGGGATGGTACTCATTCTTTTGTTGTTCCTGTTGTGCGGGCATTAACATACACTCAGCAGCCCACTCTACCATATTATGACGAATAAGCCTCTCCATCCGTCTGTGAGAAACAACTCTCAAGTTGCTGTCCCTGATAGCTTTAATCACATGTGGCTTCCCATTAACTTTAAACTTCATTTCCATATCTCGAAGATTGAGTGTGAACTCACCCAATTCGTGAAGCCATGCCATCCCAAGTACCACATCAGTGTCTCCCATATTAACAACGTAGAATTTAGTCTTGAACTCATAGTTGTTTAGCCGCATCGGAAGATCTGTTATTTTCCTATCACATTTGAGGGTGTACCCATCAGCTACCTTAACCCGAATACCCTCAAACTCTTCCGTTTGTATGCCACGCTTCTCAACCAAACGTGCATCTATAAAGTTGTGCGTTGCACCTGTGTCAAGTAGTGTTATAACTTTCTGACTAGCTAGGAGCCCACGTAGCCTAAAGGAGCCATCTCTCTGAAGACTAGTCAAGTGTGCCTCCTGTAGTTTCCTTCCACCATCATGTTCACTATCATTTTCAGACTTTTCATCATCTGAATGCTCTGAATCAACTTGCTGGTCCGACAGATCAGATTGCTCTTCACCCTCATAAAACCACTCCATCTGGTTACTTTTGGCTTTAGGACGAAGAGGGCATATATGTTTTTCATCATAGGGTGCTTTGCACCAAAAACACAACTTCTTCTTGCGTAGATCATTCAATGTCTCTCTGTCAAATGGCGGTGCATTGCTTCTTTTAGGGTCAGGTGGGTCTCTCTTCCTGTCAAAGGGTCTATCTCTATCAAAAGATCTATTCGGCCTTGAGTTTGGCGTGGAACCCAAAGAGAACCTGCTGCGAGGTGCTGCATGCTTCATACTACGTGCCTTTCTCATTGCCTCCTGAAGGGTGGGAGGATCAAATGCCTTGACCCAACCTCTCAGCGGCTCATATAACCCCTTGGTGAAAAGAATGACAAGTCTCCTCTTCGAAATACCTGTCACCACAACTGCAGTTTTCTGGAACTCCCCAATGTAAGCATCCAAACTACCTGTCTGTCTGAGTTGTGCTAGCTCTCTAAAGTAAAGTTCTGGATCCTTCTTATCAAATCGCTCAATGAGCCTGCCCGTGAAATCCTGGTAAGTAGTAACCCAATGATGACCCAGTGTGTACATGCCGTGATGCCACCAATCATGCGCCAGTCCATCAAGGTGTAGTGTGGCAAATTTAATGGCCTCGTCCTCCTGCATAGGTCTCAAAGATAGGTAATTGTCTAACTTCTGTACCCACGACCTCGCTGAATTCTTATCCGAGCCATCAAAATAAGGCAAGACAATCTTACTCACTACATGCTGAAGATCTTTGTTCACCTGTGGTGGTTGCTGGTACTGATGAGCTTTGTGCTCAAATCTACCTCCACCTCTAGGCTTATGCACATCCATAAACTCATGAAATGTCAACGACTGTCTAATCTCAGGAGTCAGAGTAGAATACTCTCCAAACAATCTGGTCACGTCTGCCACTGAAGTACCATGCTGTGGCTGAAACTCTGTATGGTGACCCTGTTGCTCCGCTTCCGGAGTCGGTGGTGCCTCTCTACTGATAAAGGTAGGTTGTCCAGGCCTATGCTCGTGAACAACCGGTGACAGCTGCGATCGTGTAGACATCTGTGGCTGGTCTATGCCTTCCGAACCACTGGACTGCCCTATTTGAATGTAATGTTGGTGAGGCGGAGTATATTGTCTTATGGTACCTATCAGCTATGACATCATGTCCATCATATTGTCATGTCTACTCCTGTATTCTGCCTCAGTCATCTCAGCATTTTCTTTCTCTTTCCCTGAATCTCTAGGAATCTCTTGATCTTCCATGAGTGTAGTCACACTGTTTTCACTGCTGCAAGGGCTAGACTTGTGTATATCGAGAATCCCTGATACTGTCTCACCTTCTGAAATAGGTGGACTTGTCCAATCCTCAACTCTGCCTATTCCTCTACCCTTACTGTAAAATATAATGTCTCTACTCATGAAAAAGCATCTAAAAAGCAAACTTTTGAATGAAAAAGCACAGGCTGGTAGGACTTTTGTGCTCTGATACCACTGTAAGAGACCAGGTGTCCCTCAACCCGATCACTGACTGAAAACTACTGTGTTTTTGTTTGTTTTCTGATTTTAATAAACATTTTAATATTTCATTAAAGTGACTTTATAATATAAAGTCAAATTAATAATCTTTTTAAGTAATTATCAAATCCTCCGATAATCACTGTTTGCTCATCAAAGCATCCAACTGGGTCGAAACTGAGCTGACCAACTGAAAAAGGTGCCCTGCCAGAAATAGTAACCCCTGTCTGCCTGACTTACTAAAAATAGTAAGTATCTGAAAAACACTCTGTGAGAGTCTGCAAAGGCCCAAACCTAAATCAATTGATGGAGTAAGGTTCCCGAACGTAGGATACTGCCTCAAGTGATCCTCTATACATGTATGTCAGCCTACGAGGATTAGAATGATAGGCTAACCTCTGAACCAGCTGCACTGTCTAGGAAGGGGACATTACAGTTGTATAGTCTAGCTTCAGCTGTATAGGTAGTTTAGAGGATATTTTCCGTGATTCTGGTTGGCTGTACCAGCAATAAGGTTTGGTATCTGGTTTCTTCATATTTTTGGCTAGTGCATTAACATATTTGCTGATACAAATAATTTGAGAGAGATTGCTGCTTTAATATCAGTAATTATGTGTAATATCTCAATTTCTATGCTTAAATGCTTATTTGTATAAATTTGGAAGATTTACTACCAGTTTAGAATATAATTATTTAAATCTAGAAGGCTTGTCACCAGAACAAGCATTTCATTATTTCTAGATTTTAATATGGAGTTGTGCAGCTTGCCACCAACAGGCATTTGATTATAATATTATTTTAACCCTTTCACCGTATTCTCTCAACTTGCTCACATTGGGATCTTGGTGTTTGGAAGATGTTAAAGTTTCATGCTTGTCAATTATGAAAGTGAAAAATCAGAAAAAAATTCAGATCAGGACATTATAGTTTTGTCACTTTTGCTACATTAAATGGAAAAGCAGCATTTTTTTCCTGAGTAATTGAATTCCATTTATACTTTTTCTTTGCCTAGTCAATCTCAATTCTGAGTAATGCTATTATGATAATCAAAGTTATTTTCCTTTTGATATGAGATGCAATAGGATAAGATTTTATCTTTAAATTCGCTATTTTTCAATGCTATCTGTGGTTTAGTGTGGCTTATGAACGAAGCTCAAGTCACTCTATGGTAGTTATATTGATTTCATCAATTTGGAATTGGTTTTCAACATATTGGAGTAAGTTTTAAGTTTTTGCTACATCTATAACAAATCATTAAATGTTTAGGGTTGAATAATATCTGCCAGATTGAGGTGTATATAGTAGTTATTGCTTTCAATTTTTAAAACATTATAGTATATATATAACTTTGAATTCTGTTAACGAACTTAAAGTTTCATTTACAATGAGCAAAATTTAGTCCACTTCCATAATCTGTAAATGTTCTTTCATTTTTTCCTATAACAAACAAATAGAGTCTAGGACTCTAGACCAATGCTTCCAAAATGCTAGAAGAGGACCACACATTCGCTCTCAAGAGGAAAGGAGAATCAATGCTTTCCTCCCTTCTGTCATGAGTACTACCAACAAAATTTCCAAGATTCCCAAAAACAGAAGGCATTGAGACTTCCTTGTTATCTATCAATGTGATGAAAAACAAATTGAGATAAACAAAATACACTTTGGATCCAAAAATGTCCACATCAGTAACCATTTGTTGGAGAGTTAGTAAGATCCATCCAACCTATTACTATACTTTATCCTTTCCAAAAAATTACAAGAAACAAAACTTGTCATCACATAAAAAGCTAGGGTTCTTGTGAGAGAAGATCAATACTCAGAGCTAGCAGATATTTGAGCAACATGGAAATAACATCAGTAGGAATGGTGAATGGATTTGAAGCCACACCTAGATACTCCTCATTCAAAACCTCAATAATGAGTTTGTTCAAACCAGTGAATGAAAAAGGAGTATCAGTTTGTGGAAGATGTGGTAATTTAAAGTTAAAGAATGATCTTGGAGTTAGATGTCTATTTAACTTAATGCAAACAGCAAGCAATACAAGGGGGTAAAAATTAAATCTAGGTGAAAAAAAATTAGAGAGAGAGAGAAAGTGCATTTACATGTGAAATGCCAAAGATTATATTTCTTCTGAGAACTATGGTAATCAAGCTTTTTGAAATAGGTTGGTCAAAAAGGGTTCTTATCAATAGAGTCTGGATTCATTCTTGTAACCGCTTACTACGGTTTAATTAAATCTATATTGAATATTTTTCCTACAGTATTTTAAATTTGATCATAGATTTTAAATGTGCAGGTTTAATATTTGAAAAGTTACACTCCTTAGCTATATGCTCTAACATGATCTTGTCTGACGTAACTGATTTTTATACTTTCAGATGCCTACTAGCTTTGCAACACTTAAAGCAAGAGTTCTATTTCATTAAAACCAAACTGGATATCATGTTGCAGGTATACTGATTTACAAATTAGTACCCTTTGGCAGTACTGTTTCTTAAATGTACATGGATTTTAGAATCATCTCCACATAAATAAAATTTAAGTCATGAAATTGAAGTTTAGCCAGGGATGTCTTATAATTTTGCCAAGTCAAGAATAAGTTCCTCTTCTTTATCTATTTATGAACAAGTCTCTCTTCTTTTGAATGCACGTCCTTCATCTTTCTTTTAAAAAGCATCTAAAATAGAATGGCTATGGAATTTGTGGCATCTAAAGCATTTATAGATTATTATGTTACCTGTTTTGTTGCATTTGTTTGACTTAAAGAATAGCAGCTCATTGATTTTTGGATGGCATGAAAAAATGAAGCGAAGTCTCTTTTGGTCTTATGTTTTTTCATTTTATTGAGATCTTGTCAAAACATCACATTGAATCATGACCATTTTATGTCTAAGTAGTTGGAGTTTAGGTTTGATATCCATTTTTTGTCATGAAAGACCATACTTACAAGACTCACTCACTTCAGATTTGGAAAACTGACTATTGACTTGGACGTGGACTTGGTGCCCAGACTGAGCAAATAAAAAAAACGATGAAATAGAGAGATTTTTAAGGATTTAAAACTTGTTTCATGCACCCTTTAATAAATAAAATTTGAAGATACATTAAACTGATCAAATAGAAGCTACTTTGACCATATACACAAGTAAACATCGATCACATGAATATAAAAACGAATTATAATTTTTAGTTGAAGGAAACAACACTGTTAGATATATAAATCTAAAATTATAAATATTGTCAAATGCATATAATTCTCATGGATTATGAAATCCATGGCATTAAAACAAATATCAAAACTAAAAATATAAGTCTATTGCTCAGAGGAGCCTACATCATTTGTCCCATTATCATGGCAAGTCTTGCATGGGTTCTAAGATAGGTCTTGGATGATGATGGAACCATGATATTTGTTTGTGTTTCAATGACATCAACATCCATGGGGTCTCCTCATGCTCCATCCTCCTCTACTATGGCTATTGCCTCTGCCTCTCGATCCACTTGATCAACCCATGCAAGGTTCTCATTGCTGAATACAAGATTGTTCAACAGTGATGGCATCTACGATATTTTGCCAATAAGGAGACCTAAAAGAAATAAAATAAACAAAATAACTATTCTAAATTGAGAGGTTACCTTTAAAATCTACAATGCTACATACCTTTGAATGTAAAAATTCAATAGACATAAAAATCAAACTATATATTTTAAAACAAAAATTTAAAATAATAATAATTACTTGGCTGCATGAAATAGAATGGTGCAATAGAACCAAAAGTCTCCAATTGCATTACTTCAGCATCATGCTTATCTTTGTTCCAATCCATGCTCTCAAGTGATGGTTGGGCACATAGAGTAGTTTGTGGAACAAAATGTGAATCTAAATTAGATGAAGATCCACAAATTCTAGGCACAATACTTAAACTATTACTGCCACTACTACTACTCCTCAGATTTAAGAAATGGAGGAACGAAACAAGTCTCTCTACCAATGGTTGTCATTTTTTGTTTTTGCTTCTTTCTTAATTCTTTTTGTTGCTCAAAAGTCTCTAATTGACTTTGCGCTTCATGTATAACTTTGAGAGGTTCTAGTGGGCATGGTTTAGCATCATGACATGGCATGTGTGCAATGTGATACTTCAATTGATTAATACCTCCCCCAAGCATTTTTGTTTTGCAATGAATATATATTATCTCCTCTTTTTTGTCCCAAGAATGACATGTTTACAACGAGAATCTTTTCTAACTAGGGTTGACATTGTGACTCAAAATTTGGAACTATTTACAAATGTGAAGCATGTTGCAATAAGATATAGATGGAAAAAAAAATAGCATTTATAGCTTTTAATTAAATTAAAAATTTAAAAAATCAGAAAAAACTAAAAATAACTAGGGTTTGCTTTTATAAAATTAAAAAAAATACAGAAAACAGCTATGGTTTTTTCTTTTTTCCATTGACCTAAAATGAAAAAAAACAAAAAATGTAAAAGACAATGGAAATTGGAAAAAAAAACTTCAAAATATAAATGTACCTTGTCAAATTTGCTCCAAAATAATTATAGGCAGCTCCAAATCAATGGTGGTGTTGGTTGAAAATTTTGTATACTTGGGAAAGCGTACAAAATTGTGGTTTCAACCACAACACCTGAGATAAAACTCTCCTAATTAAGGGAAGGCTCCCCCTTTAACTAACTAAAACTAATATGGGTAGGACAGCAATCGCCCCTCTTTTTTCAGGAAAGATTATATTCTTTTCTCTTCGGAGAAAAGCAATAGCAAACGTTAAGAAAACTTATTATAGCAGCCATGCAATGAAACCAAGAAAGAGGAAATAAAGTTTCCTGAAAGCACAAAGACTTCCGTCACTTCCTTTGGGACGGGAAAACAACCAACAAGCACAAAGTCTTGAAGACCTGAAATCCTATCTACCCTTTTAGAATGATTACCTAATGATAATATACAACATAAGACAACATAAAATCTGCGACTATGATGTACCTATTAACTACTTTAAATGAGAACTACCACGAGCACAAAGTCTTGCAATTCTTCTCAATTTCTAAATACTAACTACGAATTCAATCTTTAACATTTACAGCTCAAAGTCTGCAAATATTTCAATTGAAACTCTCTTCAGAATATTCCACAATCTCCAAGTAGTCACAGAGTAATGCTCCAAAATGACATAAGAACACAAAGGATGCAAAATAGGGCTTCAACACAAAGTCTGAAATTCCAACTCTCTGATATTACTTGAAAAATCACAACTTTATAACTATAAAGCTCAAAGTCTTTATGAGTACAAAATTTTGCAGAAATTTCTTGCTTGCCAAAAAGATATTTATTACAATAGACCCCCTCAAGTATTTATAGGAGAGAGGCCTTGAGAAAAAGGTGGGAGGATCTCAACAAACTTGAGAAAATCTCTCAACCACTAACTAACTGCAATTGACTTATTCAAAATTACAATCCAAATTGAGATTTGTCTTGTAAGAATTTACATGTAATTACATTTTCCAAAACTGCAAGAAAAGAACACTTGCAATTGCAAAACTTGTTTTTACATATAATTTGTCGAAAGTAAAATACATAAAACAACATAATTTTCTTCACTCTGTCTCATTCCCAGCTTTGAAAGATAGAAACTTGCTGATAATTCCCTGCAACTCATCAGGATCGAGACCAAGCGTGTTCCTAGCAACAGCAACAGTCTTTAGGATAACATCATAGTATCTCACTATCGCCTTTCTATGTTCTTCAAAAGTAGCTTGCATCTTGTTGAAGACCATTTGGTGATTACAAACTTATGGATTGTATCCATAGAGAACTGATCTGAATCTAGCTCCTGGTGAAGATTTGCACTTATCTGAGAAACAACATCATTGGCTGCAAGCAATTCCCCTTCATGACTTAAAAATTTGCAAGGGATGTTCTCAAAGTCTGAAAGTATGTCATGTTCAACTTCAACACTCATCTCAAGGGTAGCTTGGACATCTTTGATAAGATCTTGAACAACTAATGACTTGTTTGTCATAAGTTCCTCAAACTCTATATATTTTTCTTTTTTTGAAATCACTGAATTGCTGCACAGAATTTCTAGCTTCACTTGATCCATCTCATGCCAAAGTTTTAAATCTTTCTCAGAGAATGTAGGCTTTGCTGAAAGGCTTCCAGAGTTTGATTCATTTTGAATCTTGTTGCTTTGACAGTACTCAAATTCTTCAATGCCTTTTCGACCACTAGTATTCCTTGGTCAATTAATTGGGCTGTCCAGGAATCAACTGCTTTAGCTTTTTGCGCAATTCTTTCTAATTGCCTGAGTGATTCTTTAGGAACAAATGAAGATAGTGAATCAATTGTTCCTGATGATCTAGTAATCCTTTGAATAACTGAAACGAGCTGTTCATTTTCTTCTTTTAGCTTCTCCTTCTTAGCTAGAAGTTCATTGTAGCTTTGTGCCAAAACTGTCACTAAACTCTAAGCATCATGTTCGCATGAGTCTGCTTGCCTAATTCCACTCTAGTGAATCTGTAATCAGACACCTGCATCTCTTCATGTGGTTTGTCTATGAGAGGTTCTGCTATCTCAGCATATTTCATCTTATTGCTGTCAACAAACACCTACGAGACTGTCTTCGCTTTCTTTGCAACCCTTGGTTTGGATTTCTTCAATATTTGGAAATCAAACACATTAGGAGAGATTGCTTGTTTCTTCCTCTTCGGAGCAACTGAGTTTAACCATGGAGGAAGATCCAAGGTTTCTCACATCTGAGATAGCAACTGCAGTCTGTGTAGAAATGGATTCATTTTGTGACATAACTGTAATTCTAGGAGGTGCCACAGTTTGGATAGCAATAATGGTTTGCTCAGAAGACAAATTGCAACTAGGATCAGCCATAAAACAATCAAAGCTTGTTGTTGATGTATCTATCTCTGGGAGAGTTATTCTGACATCACTGGGAGGATTGGATTTGTATCAAATACGTTCTCCAAATCGTCATGCAAGCTTCTCACAGGCGTATTCATTATTGATGTAGTTGAGGAATGATGAATAGCTTCTGAAGGTGGGATGGAAGAAACGAACACTGTAGAGAAAGAATCAACATCACTGTCGATGGGAGATAGAGGAGATATCACAGAAACAGGTATTGGAGCTTCAACGTGAGGAGACATTTCACTTAGAATAGTAGAGGTTTCAAGAACCTCTTCTTCTTGCTGATCCAAAACTTGAACCTGTGTTTCCTTAACCTCCTTCCCTTTTAGTGTTTCTTTCTCTAATGGTTTTTCCACGGCCCGGCTAACCCTCAACTTAATCTTGGTACCTGAAGAGGAAGCTCTTTCTTTTGACTTGTCTCTAACCTCTGATTTTAATCCTTGAGGCCTAGCTGAATCATCCTCAGCTCTGATTCTGATTTTTATAGTCTTAACACCTATGCTCTTGAGCCAAGTGTTAGTATTTGCCAAGACCGACTGAAACCTATCAAAAATAGAGGTAGATTCCTTTTGAGACCACTGTATTGCAGGAATAGGGGCATTAGTAACCTTTTGTTCTTCATATTCAGGATCCAAAATCTGACCATCATCAATTACTCCTTCTGGAACTAAGGTCAGATTGAGATCAACAACTTGCTCCACTATAAGCCTGCAGTAATCCATTTTATAGATATCCTTTTTTGTCCGAAGGTCTGCCCAAATGTCTTCAATGCGATGCACGTGGGTGAAAGCTCTTTTAATTTTGTCTTTCACTTTTCTGTAGTCGAATTCCATTCTGGCCTGGAATCTCTTTAACTTTATCTCCTGAAGTTCAGCCTCCATTGCTTTTGCTCTTGTGGAAATTGTCAAAGAATACCTCCCAATCAGCAATGGATTATGTGATGAAATGCTAACTCCAGTCTTGTGTTGTGCAGCTTGTCGTACATGCACTATCATCAATTGTCTTCCCAGCTCCATCAAAATGATTTTATCTGTCGGGTATCTTGGAAGCATATAAGGTTGATCTTCAAAACAGCCAACTCTTATGTATGAGAAAGTAGGGAATTGAAGGAACAGACAACCATATTCATTTACTTTTCTCCAAGCAGCCTCAGATACCCTGTTGTTTTCCAATGCTTTGTCAAATAAACACATGAGATGACCAAAGAAAGCATCTTGAACCCTTCTATAATGCACACGACTTTGCCTCAAAGTCAATTGATCATAATAATCCCATATAGGCACCAATGATCTATCACCTTTGGTAGAAAGGCCTGGAAACTGCCTCAATGAAGTTGCTATGTAAACCGGATATGAATTTATGTAGAAGGTGAGTGTGGTAGGAACCTGTGCAAGCTGTTCACACAAACTGTCGCTGATTATTTCACCCCAGAAAATTGGGTATTGTGCCTTTCTGACAACCATTATGAACTTATACATCCAATTTTCAAACATATTGGAGACTTTCAATCCCACTATTCTGCCCAAGAGTGTGATCATATCATTAATCTCTTCCTTAAAATCAGACCGATAGAGTTTGGGTATCCGGGTCACACAAGGTCATGATTTGAGAAGCCATTTGTGATTGATATGTTTGATACAATCATTCTTCTTCTGCTCATAATGATTATGAGCACTCTTCATCGTAATGTCTGAATACGTAGGAGCATCAGGAACTCTAAAGATTTTGTTGATGGTTTCAGGATCAAGTCTGATAACCACGTTGTCGTCATCATCCCTGATGGTTCTTGATTCACTGTCAAAGTGGGATGCACATGCAAGAACACATTCTGGCTCAAGGGCAGCAACAAGAAAAGTAGACACCATGTGAATATGACTTCTCAACAACAACTGCATATCGTGAGAAGTTGATTTCTCGGCCCTCTTAAGAAACTCAGACATATCAACATGCCCAATCTCTGTGTCTTTGATTTCATCTATGTTTGAAACCACGTGAGATGGAGAAATCTCATTCTGATACTTATCATATTTGTACTTCATTTTCTTGTTTGTTGGAGAAGCTGGTTCGTCTGTCATTGAGCAAGAATCAGCAAGGCTTATCATATTTGTACTTCATTTTCTTGTTTGTTGGAGAAGCTGGTTCGTCTGTCATTGAGTAGGAATCTGCAAGGCTGCGGTGAAAGCCCCATAAGGTCAGAACATCATCAGCATCAACATGTGAAGACATGGTATCCATTAACAACAAGACTCAAACCCTAGGGTAATGAAATTGCTTTCTGAATGATGGTGGAGAATTAAGGCTAAAGACCAATTCGGATCACGGTGGGTTGATTGCGAATGGAAGCAACATTTTGTCTTTTGCGGGTAGCAAGTCAAAAAGATTTTCTAACTTGAACTTTGCAATCAAGTGTTGGAAACCCAATTTTAAGGTATTTAGAAGCATTTCGGGTTTTGGAGAGCATTCAACAACTTTTATAAAGTGCAGTCGGGATTTTTTGAATATTTAGCAACTTTTAATTTGCAACTTTTAAACTTGCAATTCTAGTGAAAAATTCCGACTTGCTATTTGATAATGAAAACCCAAATTTAAGCCAAGGCATTATTTTGCGAAAATAGCAATGAGGATTTGATGATTTATCAAAATGAAGGTAAATGAGATGAGTGAAATGGCAAATGGAAATGACGTTCTGCAAATGGAAATGATGTTTTGCTAAGATGGCTCTTGTGATAATGACATTTGAGATGCAAGGCATATGATATTACTTAGCTGAAAAAGACGTTTTTAGAAAAAACGCGTTTTCTAGAAGTGAGACTTCACAAATTTCATATAAAGCCATATTGGATGACTCCTCTTAGAGAAACTGCGATTTTATTGTAGAGAAACACGTTTTTTTTATTATTAAAGGAAACTACATTACACCATATGGGATAAAGGGATTTTTAGAAATGATAAATCGTGTTCAAAAAGACATCCTCAAACAAAATAGCGATTCTCCCAAATGAAAGACGTCTTTTTTTATTAAAGGAAAGCGTAAGAAAAAGAAAAACGCGTTTTCAGGAAAAAGACAACAATTTTTTTTGTTTGAAAAAGACCTCAATAGCAACGAAAAAAGAAAGACGTGATCAGATCATGAGAAAACACAACAAAACATAACAAGAAAGAAAAGAAAAGCTACGTACCTTGGAGAAGAGAAGCTGAAAGTTAAAATGGAGATGAAAACCCTAGATGCCTTGTAAAATCTCAAGAAAAGATGAAGGCACTTATATTCAAATTGAGAAGCTGCAATTTTAGTTGAAGAATTTAAGAGAGCTCCACCAAAAGAGGTAAACTATCAAATTCAAACACAAACTCTCTTCAAAACTTGGGCGAATTTCTCCAATCGGGTTTTTAGAGCTTAGCAACAAGCAAAAATAACACAAGAAAAACAAAAATCAGGTTTTTAGACTCTTTCAGCAATTTTTCTTTTTACTCATGGGAAAAATAGGAACTTTTGGCTCTTTTAGCAATTTTAATATTGACAATTGAGGCAAAATAGGAACTTTTTGACAATTTAGAAATTTTATTTTGTCATTTAAGCCAAATAGGAACTTTTTGATGACTTAACAATTTTGTTTTTTGTCAAATGAGTGCAAATAGGAACTTTTGGCTTTTTAACAATTTCACTTAAAACACCAAAAAGAAAATCGGACCTTTTTGGAGTTTCAACAATTTCACTTAAAGCAAAATCGGAACTTTTTGGAACTTTAGCAATTTTGCCTTAACTTAAAACTTCCTATTTTGCTGAGCTGCCTTAAAAACTCGAATTTAACCAAAAACACAAGAAAAATGACTCGGATTTTTACAAAAACGGAAAGGGGACCTGATGGAAGGATGACCAAGGGAATCATCAATTGAAATCTAAAGTTTTCTAACCTCAACACCTCGTAAAACGTGCTTTAGAGAGAAAAACTTCAAATTTCTGGTAGGTTACCCCAATTTTTGTCATGTCAAAAATTGAGGACAACAGGTGGGCTCCTCCAAATCCTCATTCGGTTCCTTTGGATGTGTCAAGGGCTGCTACAAACCCGCCCAAATGATCTTCAATCATTGTTTCTTACTCAACCAATTTGTCGGTTTTCTCTCCAATGGCATATTTTTTTCACTCAAAAATTAACTTTTCATTTGGGTTTGAATACCAAATAAATGTGTTTTTAGGGTGTAAGAGATGAATTTAAATGTTTTTGTTTTAAAACTATGTTTTTTTAAATTATCTTTTTAAAACATTTTCTCTCCCTAGCCGCAACCAAGTCTAGCTTGTGGGACTTGTTGAGTACTTGAGCCTTGAGTCCCTAGGACTCGGTTAGGGTCACTCGCCTTGGGACTCCTTGGGTCTTGGTTAGTCCTAGCTGGCCTTATAACACTATTTGAAAGACACAAATATGAGACTTTGGAATAATGGCTAAAAAGCTCAATAACATTTGAGGAACTATTTACGTTAGAAAATAAATCTCATTTTCAATGCTTTTGAAAAGCATTTTGATTTTTTCAGTTGTTTAAACATTATTTGCTATGGTTTCTTTGTAGGAATTTGGAGTGACATCACCTTTATCATAGTAGGAAAACTTAGTGAGTACTCGACTAACTTGCGAGTTTTCTAGGTTGCCATGTCGAGTCAACTTGAATTTGCAAGCCAAGTTAGGTCAAGTACTCAATGAGTTTTTGCTTGGACTCATCAATTCTAGCTTTCACATCGCCACATTTTAACTCAATCAATTTTTTTACTTGGACTGACAAGTTTTTTTCACGAACTCACTTGGCGATAGGTTATAACAAAGCCCACATGATTTTTAGCATTTTAGTTCATTTTTTAAACTTTTTTGGTCATTTTTTTCCTAATAGGGGAGGTCTTCAATGTCCACATGACAAAAACATGTTGAGAGAAGGGATTGGGAGGAGATTTTAAGGTGCCTTCAAAGATTCAAATGAATATACATCTATATATGCTTTTCTTTTTTGATTTGAAAATTAGAAAAGTTGAAAAAGGAAATGTTGCCCATTTCCCCTCCCCCTTGTCATTTCCTAAAATTTTTCTATTGTATTTGCATTCAATTTTCTCTTATAATTGTTTGCCATTTTGCTATATGATTTTTTTAAAATCCTAATGATATATATATTTTATGTTAAAATCAACAATGTCCAGTTCAACACAAATGATTGGTAAGAAAGACCTTGTATGGAAGTATGGAAGGGTACTATCAAGAGCCAAGTCATTTGTATTAAATGTCAACTTCTTATGACAAGGGGAATTAATATATTAAAATACCACCTTGTTATACCTAGACATGATGTGAAGGCATGCCCTAATGTGCCCAAAGAGATCATGAGAGAAATTGATGCCCTACTTACCATTATGAAATGAAAAAAATGGAAAAGTAGAGGACAAAGGAAGCAATGGAAATGGTGATGGATGTTAATCCTAATTTATTTACAAGTTCCACAATGTCTATCATCCACTTTCCCCTACTGATGAGACACCTAAGGGTTCTACTTCTAGTTGTCTTTCTTCTTCATCAACATTGAATTTCTCAGTTCCACACAATGTTCCAATAACACAACCTTCACTTGAAGGTTTTGTTTGGAATAATGAAAAACACCATGAGGCAAGGATGGCAGTGGCAAACTTTTGGTACTACAATAATTTACCCTTTAATGTTGCTAACAACCTATATTGGGAAGAGTTGGTGAATGCATTGATAGTTGCTAGTAAGGGAGTTAAGACTCCAATAACTAGGGATTTGAGTGGGCCATTGCTAGAGGAAGCACAAATTATGGTTGATGATCATAAGAAAGTATGGTGGAGAAAGGGCTACAATATCTTATTAAATGGATGGACAAATGGGAAGAATATGACCCTCCTTTACTTTTTAGTGGCTTCTAATGACACATTGGTGTTCTTGAAGTCCATAGATACCTTACATGAAGTCAAAAATGTTAAGAATTCATGCAATCTATTGGATGGCTGATCTACGAGGTTGGGGTTGAAAATGTTGGAGTTGGTAAATGCATTGATAGTTGCTAGTAAGGGAGTTAAGATCCAATAACTAGGGATTTGAGTGGGCCATTGCTAGAGGAAGCCAAAAAAAAAAGACATGGATTGTGATTGATGATGATAAGAAAGTATGGTGGAGAAAGGGTTGCAACATCTTATTAAATGGATGGACAAATGGGAAGAATGACTCTCCTTAACTTTTTAGTGGCTTCTAATGACACATTGGTGTTCTCGAAGTCCATAGATACCTCACATGAAGTCAAAGTTGTTAAGAGTTTATGCAATCTATTGGATGGGCGGTCTATGAGGTTGGGGTTGAAAATGTTGTCTAGATTTGATGCTAGAGGATATTGGAAAGATTGGATGGATCAAAAATGTGGTTGAAGATGCTAGATAGGTTATCAAATTTATGATTTATCTACAACCATACTTGGGTTCTTTCTTTGATGAGAAAGCACACAAATGGCAACTTGGAGTGACATGATTTGCTAACCACTTCGTCACTTTGCACAACATTGTAGCCACAATTCTTTCTCTCAAGCAAATGTTTGTGTTTGATGTCTAGATGGAGTCTCTATATTCCAAAAACAAAAAAGGGAAGAAGATTTCAAGAATAGTTTTTGATGACATTCATCAAAAATATAGAAGAGTTAATCAAGGTAAGTAATAAATACAAGTATAATCCTTATATGGAATTATCTATTTGTTGATATTGTTTTTATTAATTCTGTAATAATTTCAAAAAAAAATTCAAATTTTTAAGTGACAGAACCTTTAGTCAAGGTTTTTTGTTTGGTGAGTGGGATGGCATGCCAATGGATTACCTTTTTGGGGCCATGGATAAGGCCAAAGAGGTCATTTCATTTTACTATGGTGGAAACAAAAGAAAATTTTAAATCATGTGGCACATCGTTGATTGTAGAAGGATGAACCAACTCCACTAGTTGATACATGTTTTGTCCTACTACTTGAATCCAAATTTCTACTTCTTTGATACATTTAAGGCCAATGGGTAGGTCATGGCAAACGTTGCCTCATGCATTGATAAGATGATGCCAAGAAACAAGGTAAAAAACTAATCCTTTATTTTTTAGCTTAATATTAGAAGTAGAAACTAGAAACTTGAAAATTTGAACAAGTTCTAAATTTTTACGTAGGTCTTAAATTTTTTTAAATGTTCTCTATCTTGATTTATGGTAGGAGAATTATGGTGTTGGCACACCAAATCTTTAGAGGCTAGTTATTCATGTTTTTTTTTAGCTCTATAGTGCTTTTGGGTGTGAGCGCAATTGGAGCCTATTTGAGAGCATTCACACAAAGAAGAGAAACGGGTGATTTAGGATCACCTCAATGACCTTGTCTTCCTTCAGTTCAACCTTTGCCTTAAAACCAAAAAGGCGGAGGGTCCTTCTCATGATGCCAACGACTTGGATAATATCAATTCATTGATGATTAGACTATCAAAGAACATAGTGATGTCTTGCTTACTAATGAAGATTTTATTGAATTGAAGAGAGAAGCAACAAAAGCAATAGAGTTGGATGCAATGGAGGAAAATGAAGACATTTTTGAAGAAAGAATCAGTCATCATTTTGATATCGACCAAGGCCCAAGAAATTCACACTAGGAGGGGGAAGAGGAAGATGTAGATTGTATTTGATTGTTTTTATACATATCATCATATGTAAAAATTATAGTGATGTTTTACAATGTATTGTTTGACTTTGAAAGTTTGAAATATCAAATTTTGAGGGTGCGGATCGTATGACATATGTAATGTTTGAATTACAACAAATTAATAATCAAATTAGTCTTTTGTGTTCCCAAAATACATTAATTTCTTTTTTTAATGTAATTATGAGTTTTCTTTTCTTGTTTTGCCACATTTTGCTGAGTCCATGTTGGGTCTTAAGTCTAAGTCAAATTTTTGGGCTGCCAAGTCCACACTTAGCCTACATTCTCAAACTATCACCTATGTGGTGGACCTTAATGTCTCTTGTCCTCTCTTCAATTTGAGTTGCTCTCACACTAAGCATTGATACCCATTTCCTCTCTAAGTGGTTGAGTATAAATTGCTTAGGGTAATATCGGGGCCACATCCTGCTATCAAGGAAAGAAGAGATACCATATTCAAACACATCACAAACTTATCATCTACCGGATACAATACCCAACAATATAACACCACAAACTTATCATTTACCAGATATAGTTCCCAAGAATAAAATCTTGGGTACTTCATTTGTACAAAAGCATATAAATAAATAACCCACAAAATTTGCTTCATTGGCCTTCGTAAATGGTATTACATTTCATTTTTCAGGGGAAGGAAGAAAAGTAGATAGTTAGATCAACAAATTTTGCAAGACCCATGCAATATGAAGTGAAGACATGGCCATATTAAATCTATGTTCCATAGGGGTTGTGTCCTTAGCCCTCAAACTGCCGTCCCCATTCCCAATTACATTTTGGGTAAGGTGGGGACAGCAGGGGATGTCCCTTGGCCATCCCCAAAAATCTTCAACTCTTTGAAACATTTACAAAATGTGTTGTTGTAATAGGAAGCACCACAGGGACGTTTGGCCATCCGTGAGATGGTTGTGGATATCTGAGATGTCCTCGACGACGAGGAAAGTGTTAAATTGTTTAAAAAAATCATTCACGACATTAAAAAAGAACTGTTAAAAATATCATGATAGCAGAATAACATGACAGCATTATAACAGCAGCAATAAATATATCATGACAGCAGTATAACTTGACAGCATCATAATAGGAGCAACAATTATATCATGACATCAGTATAACAGCAATAAAATTAATCATGATAATAGTAATAGTAGTATAACAGCAATAAATATATTATGATTCAGATTCATACCTAATGATATAAGTTAGATAATAGTTAAACACTAACAGCAATAATTTGAATCTCTGATTTCATTGTTTAAACTTTAATTTGAAGTCGCAAACTTCAAAGTTTTTGATATGGTATTAGGGTCAGTCATTATTCAGCTGTAAAAGAGATTAAAGGTGCATTGGCCATGGTTTAGTACAATGTGGTATTGTGTGAGAAGTTTAGACAATTTTTTTGCAATGTAGTTGGTGTGTAGGCTTCTGCGGACATCATCCAACACGGTTTAACAGTTTTGTGTTATATTGCTCTTCATTAACTTGTAGAAATCAATCTCTGCGTGTGTGTATACGTCCCCCACCATTCACAAAAAATGGCCCTTGGATTGCCATCCTAGAAACATGCCTGTCACTGCCACTATCAGTGAAACACTGTGGAACATAGTATTAAATACAACCGACCTCCATGGATATGTCCACATAAGATGCATTCCAATCATTGTCATATTAAGCTGCAAGTATTTATCAAACTTAGATTACTCAAATATATATGCATATGTCATCTTTTCTTACACAATGAACACAATCCATCCAAAAGGCTGAATTAGTAAACCTCTGTTTACTAGGAGAACTTGCCACCCATGAATTCAAGTCTATGGGGTGGACGTTGTAGACACCTAAAATTGATCATCATCATTACCTAACTATTTCCTCTATAATTGATTGAATATAACCCTATCATTATTTAATTAATAAAATCAATATTCATTCACTATTCATAACTATTCACCTGCACCTATTTTTAGCCTAAACCATATAATCATGCCTCTCCTATAGTTCACCATAGATAAATAAATCCAATTATTTATTTATCTAAGTATCCCATCCTCATCCCAAAAATTAAATAAAAATATCTTATTTATTTAATTGCCTATTTTCTTTATTTTCATTAAGTGGGTTAAAATCCATTAATCCCTTAACCTTCCTCTTGTACATTCAAAATGCTAATTAAATCCCTCTAATACTCCACTTCCTCCAAGGTGTACAAAGGCATGGGTCCTTTGTACACACGGCATGGGCCTTTGTACATGTGACATGCTCTTACCATGTCACATGTGTCAAAGGACCTACCCACCTCTCAAGTGTATTCCCAGATACCCCTTCTATCTTGTCCACCCAATCTTCCTAAGGAGAATCTCCATCCTTGATTTTCTCCAAAATTATTCTCCCTCTATCTCCAACCAAATGAGGACACCTCCTTCTCTCATCTTTCCATGGCTCTCAACCATTATGAGCCATTGTTCTCATCTTATAATACTAAACATCCAATTTTATAAGCCAAAATTCTATAAATTGGATGCCATCATAAACCATAAAATAATCATCTTCAAATGCAACCTTATGCTTTGGCAAGAGCACTCACATCCAACCATCCACGAGCACAACCACTACATCTTGGTGCAACAAGAGTTGGTTTTGGTAAGGACTTTGCTTTCTTTTATCATTGTTTTATCAACTCCTATGTTTAATCTGAGTGTCCCATTTATTTTGGGAAGAATAGGTTAATATTGTTTTAGTTTATTTTTGCATGCTCAAAATATCATGTACACAGCCATATGACAAAACTCCCCTTCAGTATCCACAATTACTCACTTAAGAACTGAATGAATTAGCAATGTTGTTGAATTCAGGTTCTTACATGATCATTTCAAGTAGATAGGTGATATTTTATTATAACCTAAAAAAGGTTAGTTGTTTTACTTTAAAAATATTAACTCAACGGATATAAATAGATTAATTAGTTACGAAATTCGGTAGAAAAAGTCTATCAAATTACTTGAGATTTGGCCATTAAGGGCATGGTGCAACAGTTAAAATTTGCATTGTTATTGTTGCTTCCCAAGTTCAAAACCCCCATTGGGCTGTTGAGCTTGCAAGCTTTGTGCCCATGCTAGGTTGCTGCTCTTGTAGGTTTGAACATTGTGTTATTGTTGCGGATGGGGTTCCTTGCTTTGTGGCCCCACTCATTTGTCCTAGTTAATGCCTAGATTCACAAACTAAAAAAATACTTAAAATATGACATGGCTTTAGGATTGGAATATATACTCAACCTCGATTTCAAATGTTTATCTAAAGCCTAATACATGTTTTTCCAGCTTTGTTAATGTGAGTTTAGTTGGATTCCCTTCCTTTTCATTGATAGGAATAAAGCCAATACATTTTGCCAAAAGAAAGATTGATCAAGAGGTTGGAATTCAAAAGATAAATGGCATTTTGGCCAATTTTCAATAATGACACGAAGCTGATCAAAGGATCGCTAAAGTAACAATAACAATGCAGTAGAAAAACAAAAAGAAACTTAGGATATTGATAACCAAGGAAAGATGACAACTAAACCCACACCACTACATTGAAGAGGATCTTGATCAAACAATAAGAAGACAAGTATGTGCATGAGATGAAATTCACAAAGGATTGCCTAGATGTCCATTTGAGCTAGCATCCCTCTAAAAGTACCACCTTTACCATCAGCCAAATTGGACCCTAAACGTTTAATGTGTAATGGGACATCCTTGTTTGCACTTGGGAAGTGGTGCTTGTGGATGATTATCTACTACAATAGAGCCACAATACGCTTAATAGGGAGGCTTATAACAAATATTTGACAATGCTAGTGCAATGTTTGGATGACAAACCTTGCTTTGAATATAGAAAAGGGATGGGCTTGTTTGATAGTGGAAGCATCACTGTTGCTTTGCTCAATTAAATAATGGCAATGTACTTGAAATTGGCACTCTTGTTAACCTACACATGTTTGGTCAAAAGGAAGATTAACTAAACATTTTGAATGCTTCTTGGAGATTGCGAATAGCAACCACCCAACCTTGATAGAAAAGCTTTGTAGGAAGCAAGGGAGCTTGAATAGGAGTAGATGTACAAGGCATACACAGAAAGAAGTCTTGTAAATAGGCCATTCACTAAATATGTGATGAGCTCTTGTAGAAGTGTACAACATCCTAAAGTAGTTGTGTTGTGACCTTTTTTCACACATCACCCCATTCAGATGGGGACCCCCTAATTTTTGCTCCATTCTGGTCGTTTGGCTTTGGTTAGTGCGTCTCTCTCTCTATCTCTGGTCCTTCCGGGGATGTCCTGTCGTTTGACCCAGGTTGAAGTATTGGTTAAGTCTGTGTAATTAGGGTTTTCATCCTTCAGGTTTATTTAAGGTCAAACCAGGTTATCAAATTAGAATCTAAGCTTAGTACAGCAATCACAAGGCTTCCAGCAGGGTCCCATCAAATTTTCACTGTATTCCAGCAACTTGCTATTTTTAGTAAGTATTCAATTTGGGACTATTTTATCGAAATTTTGGAATTTTGTCAGCTTCGACACATTCAGAACACATCAAGCTGCTTGCACGTAAATTTTGAGCCAGATCAGACAATTTGCTATTTTTAGCAGTTCAGGCTTCAGGAGCCATTTTCAGGGGCCAAACATATGATTCTTCATTGCATGTCCGAGGATTACTTCTGGGTTTCTCGAAACCTTCGCAGCGATATAACATGCAAACCGAGACGACCACTTTCAAAGTTCAGCCTTTAGAGGCTATTTTTAGGGTTTGCATGCGGAGTTCTCTAACGCATGTCCGGATATTCCTTCTGGGTTTTTCAAGAGCTACGCAACAGTGTGACATGCAAGCGGAGAAGATCAAATTTCGAGGACTTACTATTTTTAGCCAGTGCATGCATGCAGACCAGTTTTTTGGGTTTTTCTGGGTTTCTTGAGACCCCACGGGCAATATAACATGCAAAACCATCCGGCAGTGGATGAGTCACTTTTCAGGCAGTTTCTATTTTTAGCAGGTACACTCTGGCAGTCGCCTAACACTCCAGTTTAGCGAGCAGAACGACATACAGAAGAAACGAAGTCAAACGAAGACCGTTCGGGATACATGCAAGTCAAATTAGGGTTTCCACTTTTATAGGGGGTGAAATCCAGAAAGAGTCAAAACGAAGTACCCCACCCATGTCAGCATACTTCAAGGCACTTGCTGGCAAAATTTGAGCAGAATCGGAGAACTTACTATTTTTAGTAAGTCAGGGCACGGCTATAAATAGCAGGTCTGCACCCGAGGTTGGCATCAGAGCGACACTCAAGTTATCAGGATCAGGCATTGCAAGTTTCAGGTCAAATAGAGCTACTGAAATCAAAAAATCAAGAACTTACTATAAATAGCAGGTCAGGGCAGAGGACTGGCAAAACAGGTTCACAAGGCAGAGAGTATCATAGGGTGATATTTTCAGGCAAAACGGAGCTATAGGGGTCGAAAATCAAGGGACTTTCTAAAAATAGCCTGACTTGCCCAAAATAGACGGTGAAGACGAAGGCAGGCAGAGGTATAAAATCTTTTTTTAAGTCTGGAAAATGAAAGTTGCCTAGTGAAAATGCGCCCCAATCAAGGTGCTGAAGACTTAAAATTTTTTAAGTATGGGAAATGAAAGCTCATGTGTTAAAATGCGCCCACCTCAAGATTGATAGCTTAAAATATTCTAAGTGTGAAATTGGAAGTCACACATGCCAAATGCGCCTTCACTTGAAAGTACCACCCTTGAAATGCGCCCACCATGGAGACCTCTTGAAAATCTTCTAAGGCATTGAGAATTTCCTAAGGCATTGAAATGAAAGTAGGGACATTGAAATGCGCCCTCACATGAAAGTAGCCACCTCTATTTGCGCCCTCATCTTGAAGCCCACCATGCTATTTGTGCCCTCATCTTGAAGCCCACCATGCTATTTGCGCCCAAGGAGTTGGTGATTAGAAAAACGCCTAAGGCATAAGATGGAAGTTCCCCTAGTGAAATGTGACCATGATAAAGATCAAAGCTTCACTAAGGAAATGCGCCCAAGGTTATTGGAGGCCTAAAAATGCCTAAGGCATAAAGTGAAAGCTTCCTAGGCAAAATGTGCCCACCTCCAAGAAAGGCAATGGGAAGGCTAAAAACGCCTAAGTATGGGAATGAAAGTGGCTACCTCCAAAGGCGCCCTCAAATGAAAGCTCTCATAGCCATATGCGCCCACCCCCAAAAAAAAAAAAAAAGTGAAAAACGCCTAAGGCATGGAATAGAAGCATACCCTATCAAATGCGCCCTTGTGCGAGGAGGGGTTAGGGCAAAATAATTCTAAGGCATAAAGCAAAAGTAGCCATGGCAAAATGCGCCCTCAAGGTAAATGGTGGTGGGAAATTCTTCTAAGTGTCAAAGGTGAAAGTCGAAGAGGTCAAATGCGCCCAAGGATATTGGAGGCCTAAAAACGCCTAAGTCCAAAATGAAAGTACCACCTCTAATTTGCGCCCATGAAATGAAAGTGGACATGGCAATATGCGCCCAAGGTTGTTGGAGGCTAGAAATTTCCTAAGGCACAAAACAAAAGTATCACCTCCAAAATGCGCCCATCTAGTGTTGAGGGATCTTCAAAATTCGCCTAAGTCAAAATGATAGTGAAGGCATCAAAGTGCGCCCAAGCTGAAGTGGAGATAAAAAATATGCCAAGGCATGGCGAAATGGAAGTGGGCTATGTCAAATGCGCCCAAGTTGAAGTGATAAGAGCCTTGAAAATCTCTAAGGCATGAAATTTAAAATTAAATGAGAAAGAAATACGCCCAAGGAGTAAGGATTTAAATTTACTTCTAAGTATGTGGGCGAGGGGTCCAAGAATAAAAATATACCAAGGGTCGAGTATGCCAGAAGTATGAAAGTGTTAGAAATATTCTCTAAGTGAGATAAATATTTCACTAGAGAAAATACGCCCTTGGTATGATTACGAAATTTTCCAGAGACATTTAAGCGGGGTGAACAACTTGATGAAATATTAAATGAACCCGTTTAAAAGGCACCCATGAGTTGATAGAGTTAAAAAATTAATTTCCTAAGGGAAATTTTAATATTTTCAGAGGAAATTCGTTTTGCCTAGATTATTTTCCTAACGGAAATTAAATCTCAGAGGATGAGTTATTTTGAACAGGCAAGTGATTTTAAATCACCCGGAGTTGAATATTTTAAAGAGAAAATTTAAAATGTCTAAGGCAAATTTTATGAAATTGAGGATTTAAATGGCAGACATTTTAAAAGTTGGAAATAAATCTACAACTCCCACGAATTTTTTTTCAAATCAAATTTATTTAAACACTGCGAAGATTTTAAAATGGAATTTTCAATCAAGTCAAGTGATTTTTCTCGCAAGTTGTTTAAATCACCAAGAGTTAACTGGCAGACTAGAAAGGAAAATTCGAAATTTGAAGAAGAAAGAATCTTCATTAATGGCAACTGCCATAATGATCGGCTGACGACTAGCCCACTACTGTGCCTGAATTAGAAGATGCCGAACGGAGAAAGTGGAGAATTGATGAAGGTGCTAAAAATAGTCCCAGCACTACTCAGCAGGATTCTTCGCGAAGAGTTATTTAAACAACTTCATTTCTTTCATTTCTTCACACGTTTCGAAGAGCTTGGAATTGCTGAAGTGAAGAATTTTGTGAGAGATCAAAATCTTTTTCGAAGTTGCTGAGAGTGAGGTTGGATTTTATTCTTCTAAGAGCGAAGTTGCTAAGGATTTCATTCTTCAAGTTGCTGAAAGTTGGAGTTGCTACGGATTTTTGAAGTTGCAGAGGTTCTTGAAGTTGTTGGAGATTTTATTTTCAAACTGCTAAGAGTTAAGGTTGTTGAAATCATTTTCAAAGTTGCACGAGAGTTCTTGGAGTTGCTGCAGATTTTATTTATTCAAGCTGCTGAAAGCTAGTTGCTGTTGGAGTTGAGAAGAAATTGCAGCAATCTCTCTTCATTTCTTCATTCTTCAAGTTGCTGAGGTTGAAAGTTGCGGAGGTTGACAAAAGTTGAGGCGAAAGATTTAATTTATTCTGTGCTGAGAAAATAGCCACGTTGCTGAAAGTTGTTGGTTTGCTGTAATTTTCTTCGCCAGTCAGAGTGCGGTTGCTGGAAGCTTCTTTATAAGCTCAGAGTTTTTATATAGTTTGAGGTTTGGAGTTAGATAATTATGCTGAAGAATTTTATTTTCAAAAACTAACTCCACATCCGCAGCCGTCTCGGGGGCTATTTTATTTTATTAAAAATCTGCAAACTAACTTATTATTATTCTATCTTATTCTTGCAGATGGCTGGAGCCAAGGATGTTGCAGGAACAAGCAGAGCTGCAAACACTGAAACGGCCAAGGCTAGCTCATCCCGACAGGCAATGATCAAAAGGCTCACTAAGTCATTTCTCCCAAAATCGGCAATTGTTTCAAAGTTGGCAGGATTAAGTGACACCAACCTCGGTTCGTTTAATCTAAATGCACTCAAGTCTAGGATGTACGGACTGGGAGGCCATCAACCATCAGTCACGACACATAACATCATGAAGAGTGGTATCTATGCAGCCGCTGGTTTTCCACTAGCAATTCAGTGCCTGGAGCTAATTATGGAGTGTGCGAACTACTACAAGCCGGAGCGTAGAACCATTGTCTCGCCGGATGGCAAAATACTTGCCAACTTCACGCCAAATGCCATTGGAGAGGCATTTGGGATTCCTACTGCCGAAAAGATGCTGTACAGATCAAAGGAGAGGGCGGATAAAATGTACTCCACCTCCTTTGAGAGGGTTGCTGCGGTCATCAACAGAGTCTGGATGCAAAAGCCAAAGCCACCTCGCACTAGACTCCCAAAGCAGATAATTGCCGAAGATGTGAAACAGGAATACTGCGACTTGATGATGATGCTGAGCCGAATAAATGGGAGTGCACAAGCCTACTTCTTCGAGCTTTGGATGTTCTACTTCATCGAGATCATCTTGGAGGGAAAGGAGTGTGTTGACTGGGCAAGAATGATCAGTGATAACATAGATGAACAGTTCAGGAGCCTGAGGGGGAGGAAAACCTTTTACATGAGCTCGTATGTGATATATATGCTGGCAAGAATGACCAAGTACCGAGGGATTACATACAAGGAGCCAATAGGCTGTGCACCTGATCAGTTCAAAATCCATGAGGCCTGCACACAGTTGCATCTAGCTAACCCTGCCAGTTACAAACGGGCTAATGATGCATTCACAATGCACATCACGAGGACCCTTCAGCGGAGAACGCAGCAAAGAATATCCAAAGAGGCACAAGCATTGATAGAGGAATATGGATATTGGCTCATCCAATTTCCGAAATTCACTTACATTAGGCTGCAGGGGTTCACTTCGTATCCATACCGACTACCGAGGTACCCCACTGATCACATTATAATGCTGGAAATATCTAGGCAGTTGATCGCCTATGATAAGATTCAAAAAAAGAAGAAGGGTGGACTTGGCTTTCCTATTGCCATGGGAAATTCCACTGAGGTGTGTCCCTCCTTGCAGGCAGCTCGAGAGGCAGAGGATGAGCTGCAATTCTATCATCTATCGTATCACACAGGCAGACAGGATTTCGATCCATACAGAAACATCCGAATGATACACAACGTTGAGTACCGACACAAGGCCCACATTGAGGACTTTTGGGCAAATGCTGTTGATGAGGTTGAGATAAGGAAAAGGATGTTTTCCAGGCTTCCCCTCAAATTGATCAGGGAATGTGAGATCATCCCAGTTCCCGACCGGGTGGAAGAGGATGTCAACGTTATGCAACCCGACTATGGTTCAATCAGGGATACTTCGGTCCCACCACCTGATTGGTCCGAGCCAGAAATCATGGACTTGGACACGCTCTCTATTCCAGTGTTGAATTTCACAAGGGCTTGGGTCGATAGACACGTATGCAGACTTAAGAGCAGATCGATCGCCCTTACTTATAGCTTGATGGGTGACCCAAGGCCGCTATCGGCGAGAAGGGGAAAATAGGTTGCTCAAACACCGGAAGCACAAGTAGAAGTACCAACCCAACCGATACCGTTGAGGATGGAACAAGCATCACTTATGCACTCACAAACTCAGTCTTCAAGTTTGAGAGTGATTTCATTTTTTGTTGATCAGAGGGCAGGATTGGTGAAGAGCGGGAGCTTGAGGAGGTGGATCAACCCAACATCCGAGAATCAGATAGTATAAGTGTCAGTGCATCCAGGGCTGGCCGACAAGAGGAAGAGGAGGAAACAGTGGCTGACACTCGTTTCCAACAGATGTTGGACATGACATTGGAGGAAGAGGAAAACACAGAACGGGGCACCCAAGGGTCAAGAGATACGCAGCTCGTGGAAGATGATGAGCCCGAGCAGAACAGTGCAAGAAGAGAAGAAGTGCACGAGGTGGAGGCAACGGAAGAGCAGCCCCTTGTCATTTGCAATCCGCAGCAGACGATGCCGGATTGGCTTTCGGACAAAATGAGAAGAGAACCCGAGGATGATACGGATCCAGCCATCGAGATGGAGGAGTTCCTCAGGAGGATCAGTGCGCCACTAGAAAAGAAGAGGGCTAGGAAGTTTTCAAAGATCTCGACTAATGAGTCAGGCTCTCGTACGCTTCAGGTGGCTGTTCCGAGAGAGGATTGTGATCGAACCGAGGAGAGGCATAAAAATTACGTAATCACCACGGTAGAGTTGGGTTGTCCTACGGGAGCCCAAATTGTTGAGGAGTTCGATAACTCCTATCAGGCATTGAAGGATCAGTTGCTCCGCACGGAGGGGAAGTATAAGAAATTAAAGGAGCACAAAACCTTGATAGGATATGTGCAGAGTCTAGCACGTCTAGGTGAACCAGCAAACCCAACAGTAGAACGCCCACCAGAGCTTTCGAGGGAGTCAGTTGTTGGCTTAGAGGATTTAAAGAAGATGGAAATGGAAGCGGACAAGTGGGTTAGCCATGTTCGTACTGAGACAAGGAAATTCATGGAGGACCTCGCCAATGCTTATCGGCAGGCCTCAAGTATTTTGGCACGGATTGACATGGTGGATCAGGCCTCGGGTGATACCCGCATCTATCAGACGAAGACTGTACTTCGTTTGGGGGCTTTGATGCATATACCTCTACAAACTTTGGTGGATGGAGGTGTGATTCAAGATGGTGACAGGTATGATTTCACGAGTTGGTACTCCTCGGTGGTCACGGGCCGTGGATTTCACGATGCAGCAAGGGCAGATTCAGCCAGAGTGAGGAAAGCAATGGGTAACATCTTGGAGGGAGTCCTTAATACATTAGAAGCCATATTTGCTAGAAAGTTGGCCCCAGAGGAAATAACTGCTGATGGCTTGAAAGATAAACTGGCTCCATTCTTCTCAACTGCGAGGTCGCTTGTCCTGGATGACTTTGAGAATGTCTCCACTTTCTCTAGTATAATTCAGCATACCCAGGACGCCTTGGTGGCATGGAAGAAATCTTACATCCGGCACGGGCAGACGGTAGCAGTCTTGGAGTTCCAGCTCAACCATATTCCACCGATTTCTGCCTAGGAGGTTGAGGCGGTATTGGCTCGACTAATCGAGTTTGCAGTTCGAGAACAGGACAATGGGAACGCGTTGCTTGATGAAGATCTTCTAGAAGAAGATAGTGGGCATTAATTGCTCATTATGGTTCCTGCAGGGGAGTGGAGAATATTCTGTGCATTTATTGCCCCACTCCCCTCAGTGGCGGTTTTTAGGGCAGAAACCCTAATTAGGGCATGGATGGCTCGATCTGAGCCCTTTATTGTAATTGAATCCTAACCGTCCATTGAAATGGGCTAACTATAAAAGGGGCATCCCCCCTCATTTGTAATCAATTAGAGTAGAACTAGAATTGAATCAGAGATAGAGTTGAGCTAGAGAATAGAAGGCATATAGCATTTAGCTTAGATGTTAGTTTAGGTTGAGGAGGAAAGGAAGTTTTCCCATTGAGGACTTTGTAAGAAGTTGTTGTGAACACTCTCATAATATAAAGATTTATCATTGTTTGGTGGTTCTATCTTCTATTGTGAGTAGCTAGCAAGGCTTGTTCGTCTTTCCAATTCAGGTAGATAGAGTAAAATAGACTTTCAATTCATGCAAGTAGTCGTTAATTGTGGAGTGTGGTGTTGTGATTTGAGCATATCTTCTTTCATCCATACCACTAGCGGGCTTACTGATGGTAAGTTCGCCTTGCGTGGTCAACTGGAGTATTGGCACTTAACTTCAATTGTGGCTCATATGTCCGTATGCATCGTAGTGATGGTATGAACATGTTGTGTCATAATTTGAACACCTTTCTCATCCTTTGAAGATTGCACCAACTTTGTCAGAGTTGTCCGAAAGGAGATGAAGCAAAGTCTGGTTTGAAGATTGTTTAAGTCGATCCTCGTCCTCCACCCTTTAGAAGTAGATTCGTAGAATTCCTATCCCTATCCCTTTTTAATTCAGTATTTCCCGATTAATTTAGGAGTTAGAGCAATATTGTCAAATCATTCATGTCCTAACTGCTTCACAAAATCGAACAACTACATAAGTCCCCTTGAATACCCAGCATATTCACATTAGCCAACTGAGTCTATTCACGTTAAAGGAACCTTGGAGTTGAACGCATGAACTTTCACACAATTTTAGCATGCAGAATACTTTGATCAAGAGAGAATAGAATGACTGTTGGGCATTTTTATTTTGTGTTGATGTCGTCTTAAAAAACATGTCAACAAGTTGTATGACCATTTTCTAACTATATGGCCTTGAAAATTACCACCAAAAAAACAGCAATTGGATTTGCTACTACATAGAAAATAATTTCAATTGATATCCTTCACCAAAAATGCAAACTTTTAGTACAACTAAAGCTTCATTTGTCAAATTGGAAAAACTTTCAATCTTTCACACAATAGTGATTCCTAATTAGAATCACACCAAATTGAGCAGAGGATTTTCATCCTCAAACTCAAATACCTAGAGGGTTTTCGTCCTCAGGAAAGAAGATGAACAAGCATTCAATCTCAAAAAAAGGGGTTTTTGATTTCATAAAATGGATACCTTCTTCTATGCTTGGCCTCTCCTTTTGTAACTCTCTCTTTTATTTTAAAATCATTTCCCACCTTACTCTAGAAGTGACTAAACAATACCTTTTTAATACTACATTACATTGGCCACCTTTTCTAGAAACATTTTTTAATATTGAATCCTCTTTAATATAAAATATAAGTTGTCTTTTTATAAATGTAACATAAAGTTACTAGGACAACTTCAGTTATATTGTTATATTATTACCCTCACCTTACCCCATTAGGATACGAGACATAAAATAATAGGCTTAGGGACTAGCAAATAGTAATACTAATGCCAAGAAATGGGATGTGACACTTGTGGTTAGCATTAACCTTAATTAAGCTATACAATTATATATAGGTAGTTAGGTTGGCCTAGGCGGCATGCCAGAATAATTATGGTATATATTGGAAGTAGTGGTTAGTTTATTATCATTATATTGTGAATTATGTTCTTATTGAAGAGTTTGTTGGTTTGTCCTCTCAAAGTGGCTTATTACTATCAACTATTATACAGCATATTTTCTATTATATTCTTATCTTGTGCAAGTAATTTCATTACAAATGTTATTAAAGCATGATCTTGGCATACGGAAGGTAAGAAAAAACACGGCAATTTTATTCGATTTAGGACATTTTGTGAAGTGCATATCTCTTTCAATTTGACAATTTATTTTTGCAATTTGGAGGGTTGATCATTGACATATTGAAGCTACTACAATCCAAATTTGAAATCATTTGAAGCAATTTTGAAGGAAATGTTGCAACATTAGGATTTTCACCAAATTCATCCCCAAAGTTGCAAATCAGCAAATTATTTGGAGTTTTTTTTTTAAAAAAAGTGAGTTCTAGGTAGAGGTAAGCTACAATAAAAAAAATTAGCTTATTTTGCTTTGTTTTGGATAAGTTATCATCAAAAATATTGTTGAGGCATCATGATGGGGCCATAGATTAGAGGTCGAGGCAAGAATTCCCATATTTTGGGAGAAACTCCAAACAAAGAGGATATGGATTCAAAGTTAGGATCAAGAGGAACTTCAAATTTGATGTGATCTTCATGAGATGAAAAAATGCACCAGCTAGAAACAGGTATGCAAAATTATCAACCTAAAATAATAGGAGGAATGGCTACTATTGAGTCTGAAATGAAAGGAGAAATAGCTAGCATCAAGGAAAAATTATTACAACTCCAAGAATCTATTCAAAAGACATATCTTTCATAACCACAGGGACAACATTGTGTTTTGATCAGTCAAGGTGCACCATCCACACAAGCCAATCCCGAGCTAAAGCTAGTACTCATTTAGGATCTCACACTTGCTGCTGAAACTGGATTTAATGACAAAGATCCACTAACTTGGATAAATCAAATGGAGATTTTTTTTATGTACATCAGCTTCCAAGTGGGCAAAAGGCTACAATGGCTTCCTTATATCTAGAATTGGAGTAATTTACTTGGTATTGATGATTTTGTGCCCAAAAGAAGAAGAAAGGTTTCAGTGTCAATTGCTTAGCTTTTACTGATAAATTATAGTTGCACTATCGTGATAACATGATAGAGAAGTACTTAAGCCAATTAGCCAAATATGGCAAACAGAATATGTCAAGGATTATATTGAGCAGTTCTACGGTCTATCATTGTAAATGGAAACATTCACAGATGAAAATTTGAATGACCTGTTTATGGGTGGGCTCAAGGATCACATCTAACAGAAGATGCAAATGTTTAATCCAAGTTCAATATCTGAGGCAATGGTCATGGTACATAGATCAGAGGAGAAGGCACTAGTTGCCAAAAGTTGGCTATTCACAAGTATAGGAAATAGGAGCTCTCTTACATAGTCATCTACTTAGCCTACCAGATTGGCTCCTCAACAAATTGAAGAGAAGAGAGCAGAAGGGTTATGTTTTAATAGCAAGTACAGTTGAGGACATAAGTGGAGAAACAGAATCAACTATTTCTTGCCATACTCTTTTAAGCATAAGCACTCCACTTTTCTTCAAGGTAGTGGGGTTTAAAACAAAGAAAAGAAGGTGATAGTACTAATTGACTCAGGTGGTACTCACAACTTCATCAATAGTAAATTAGCTATACGCTTAAATTGTCTTGCCCATCCAGATTTAGAGTTTCAAGTCATGATTGCAGATGGTGGAACAGGCAGTTGTTTTGGAAAATGCCATAGTATTATACTCTCCATGGGAGAATATTGAGTGGATAGTCCTATGTTTTCCATTCCTATGGGTGGAGCTGACATTGTTTTGGGAGTCCAATGGCTAACTAACTTGGGAACGATTGAGATGAGTTTCTAAGAGCTTTTCACATGTTTCTAGTCAAAGGGTAGGAAATTTGAACTATGCGGGCTACATGCAACATCACCACAATTGGTGAGTTCTCATCAGATGCAAAAGATATTAAAAAGGGGTGTGGTGATTGTGGCTTAATTGCCATCCTACTTAGACATCCTCTACTTGAACAAGTTCATGTAGCTGTTGCTGCCTTGTGATGGACAAAATGCCCTGTTTGCATTTTTTAAATATCTACTCCTACTCCATTCTTCTGCTTCCTACCTGGTTAGAAAGATTGGCAATACTGCCCCATTGTGCAACCCCTAGGCAGGTAAATTTGGGCTCCATTATTCTTCTGGTCTCTTCCTTAGTTTCACATTACTTGAGTATGACAAAGGACTATCTTGGGATTTTGCTTGTAGGCATGGCTTACTCAAAATTGGGGGTGTGAGCACTTAGTTCCCTACTTTTTTCACAATTTCAAAGTCCTTTAGATACTGTGAGAAGTTGTTGTAGTGGCTTCTAAGAACCTTGAAACAGATTTGCAGGGAGATCAAACTACTCTTTAAAGCTAAAATGTCATTAGCTGAAGAATTAACAGCATTGCTATCATTGATTGTTTGGCACAATTCATTATCTTCACCTTGACAGGAATGCTTTCAAAATGCAGAATTTGTGCAGGCTCCTATGCATGCAGGTCATCATTTGGCACCATCCTTCCATTTTCCACTAATGTTCTAATGTTCAGTTCCAATGTCTGCAATTTCATGCTGCCTCGGAATTGAATATATCATGGCTAGAATGTGCTTATGCTTTGCATGAAAAATGTTATGCAAGTGCTGGTAAGAAACTTGTCCATTGAAGGGGAGATCACTTCTTAGCCATTTTTTATCAGTGATTTCTCTCTTTTCTAGTAGAAGTTACAAGACCAAACATTTAACAAGTATTGAACTACTTGGAACTTCCAAATGACACTGTTAATAACTTAATTCCACCTGTGCCACTTGAATTTATCAAATGACAGCTGTCTGATTTGCTTACAATGTTCAATCTTCCTCCCCCATCTTTGCATTTGCCATCTTGATGTATTCTTATGGAAGACGGAGGACCCAATGATGTATTAGAAAGTCCTCTTGTCTGGAATTTGAAGAGATGGGGTCATTTGAATATTTTTGCTTTGCCATAGGGACAAACTGCTCCATTCAGCACAGCTGTGGTTACAAAAATGTCATGGTGGTCTCAAGATTGCTTCTTTAGGGAACCAGTGGTTTCGAAATCACCTTGTGTAAGAAACAACACTTCTGTACTACTGGCCCTTCTGAGGTGTTTCTATGCCTGGAATTCAATAGGTGACTTCTCTGGCTGATTTCTTTTCTTGTCTCAGATTTTTATGGATTAATTTTCTTCTCTTTTCCTCTCTTCCTTAAATTTATAGACCTGAACAATATTCCATGCTGCCCTAGAATTGAACATATCATGGCTAGAGTGCCCTTTTGCTTTGCTTGAAAAATGTCATGCAAGTGTCATTAGGAAATCATTCATTACATTGAATGGACATCCCTTCCTAGCCATTTTCCTTGCTTCCTTAAATTTATAGAATTGAGCAAAAACTAACAATGGAGCCACCTTTAGAGTTAGATAGATAGTACTAAAGAGAAATAGATGGGTTGGCAATGATATATTGATGCATAGTTGCTGCATCAAGATTTAATGCTTTGGCATTCTTGACTAGGGTGGTTTCAGTGATAAATCTCATATAACTGCAATGATCTTGCTATCCTAATTCTCCTTTATTGCATATCTCTTCTCTTCATTAAAGTTCTTATTTTGGTGTAGATGATCCTTTTATAGGGCAATCTTGTATATTGATAAGGTGGCTGCACCAAACTGAGAAGGATTATGATGTTGATAATTAGAAATTGGGAGATACTTGGAACCTAAGTCCATGCCCGAGCCTCATGGTATCAAAATAGATTGTTAATTTATTGAGGTGAATGTTGGGGTCAACCTTGGGGTTAATTCCATGCAGGAGTCTCTTGCTTCCTATAGAATGCCTTCCAATTTCTAGCTAGGGGTATGTCCCTTCTTTGTTTGATAACTGTTTGCGAACAACTTCCATAAACCAGATGGATAGTGCCCATTTCCAGAGCCATTTTCATGCTTCGTCTTGGCCTGTAACTTTTGCTTTATTGAATCATTCATCATGCCTCTTGGTATTCTGATTAAGGTTGTTCCTATTGGCCTTCCATATCTAATTTCTGAGAAGCCATCTAGTTGATTTGTAAATTAAGGTATCTTTGACATCATTATAATAAGAAACACTTTTTAAAATCTTGTTCCTTTTGCTGATAGTAACACTTATTCTTGGAAGTCTCAAGTAATTTGATTGATGCACTCCTTTTGCCTGCACTGTAAGTGGAACTGGAATCTCATGTAACAAATGATTTGATGGAATTGTTTTAGACTGAAACATATTCCTAATCTCCTACAACAAATGAGAAGGAAGTACAACAGGAAGTTGTTTACAAGGAAAGACATTCCTAACAATGATAAGTGTGTGAGTTAGACCTTTATTACAAGCACTATAAATTTTAACTTGATGAAATATGAGAGAATAATGAAGTATATCGTCTTTTGAAGGCAACCTGTAACAATCAGCAGAGTGGCATTTGAGGAGCAGGTTTAAGAGTATAACAGTAGACTTCCAGATTAGCAGTGCCAGAAAAGAGAATTTTTAAGGGCAGAGTTTCAAATGACAAAGGGCAGTGGACAGGATAGTAAAAAAGGTTTTGTAACAGCATCAGCAGGAGAAGATGAAGTGAGAAGTGGCAAAGTCCATGAGGAATTCCGCCCCTAAAACCCAAGTACACATTTGGACTAGCTGAACCACTTAAAAAGTTCCATCTAGCTTGCAAAAGATGGTAATAAGTAAAGGAAATCTCTAAACTTCATGACTTGGGTGCACATAGGACATGATTTGGCCATTGAAAAGTTCTGCCTAAGATTTTTTAAGCTGGCACAAGCACATGGTTTATCTGCCTGGCTAGAGTGACATAAAGTTCCGCCCAAAGTTTCTATTGAAGTGGTATGGGCAAAGATAAATCCCACCAAACATAAAAGGAAAAGATGGCATGAGTTTATGAGGCTGTTGAAAGTTGAAACTGAACATAGGCTTACTTTTATAGTAGCTAAGGCATTTAGAAATTCTGTCCAACATAAAAGTGGCTCAAGTGATGTAAATCTCCAACTAAGTTGACTTGGATAAACTTTTGTGATGGTCTTAACATCTAAAAACTCCATCTAGCATTTGAAAATGGCTTAAGTGTTTTAAAAGGGCATCTCACATGACTTGGGCACAATTTTGCAGTCTGCTCAAAAACTTCTGCCTTGCATCTTAACACAATGAGAACAGTCAAAAGTTCTGCTTGGGATTATAAAAGTGCTATGAGTGATGGATAACTCTGTCTAGCTGAAAGCATCAAATGTTCTGCTGAAAGCAGTCAAGAGGTGGCTTAGCCGTCCAAAATCTCCTCCCAGCAATTTAAAACATGGCAGAAGTGAAGAAGGCGTGTGTCTAGGCTAATATAGCCTTGTATTAAGAGTTTTTGATTTCAAGGAAAGATGTCAAACATGAGGAGCACATCCTTGGAGAGTTTTGGCCATTTTGGCAAGTTGGCTTAAGTGGAGAAGAATTCCCTGCCCAAATTCAAAATTGGTTCAAGTAAATGATTTTTCCACAATGGCTTGAGTAATGAAATGTTCTGCTTAACTGGCATGAGTGATGTTAAGTTCTGCCTGCATTGGAAAGGTGGCAAGAGTGGAAATCGTTATGCTTGGCATGATCAATGTATCATATATAAGTTGGGCACACTTTTGGAGTGGCATAAATCTCTGCCAGGGTTAAGCTAGTGAAACATTCTGCCTCTTAACAGAAATGGTACAAATTTAAGGTGATGTGCCACTTGAAAACTCTACTTTCTACATCCAAGTTTGAGTCATGTTTAAGTGGCAATAATGATTGAAAAGTTCCGCCTAGCCTATCCTAATCAATTGCAGTGCTAGGGTTTGCACTTTGCCATCACATGTTTTGTTGCTGCCTAGGGTTTCTCTATACTTTTCAATGACAGTTTTCAGCTGCTTGAAGGGGAATTGACCAACAGATTTTTCTACCTTTTTCTAGAGCCTCTATTTGTGTTGGGAATCTTTTTGCAATGGTTGATCACAGTACACAAACCCTAGGGTTTTGAGAATATATTTTTTAGACTTTGTGAAGGGTTTTGTAAAAGATTCGCTGACTAAGGTTTTCATTGATATAATGAAACCACATTCAAGCGCTAGGGTTTGGAATTATTTGATTTCAATTTATTGATAAAATCTAGGGTTTTCAACGACAAATTTAAGGAGAGAAAATCAGTAATTTTCCACAGCAATTCTTCAGGCCTTGTTCATCACATATTTTTATGACAGTTTCCATGTCGTTGTTGCTATACAGACTTCACTAATTTGCTGATCTGAACAAGCAATCAAGGTTTTAGTGTCTATAAGAGGATCCATCAAAATTGCAATATGGAAAATCTTTTAAAATCATGGAGGCAATTCATATGCCAATTTATTATTTTAGCAATGGCTAGTTCTGGTGTTCTGTTTGCGGATAGTGGATGAGGGCCTATATTGAGGTTCGTTTAGTTAGTTTCATTTTTATTAGTTGATTAGAATAGATTTGCTTTAAAGTTTCTTTCTTTCCATCTTTTCAACAGCCTATGAGTGTTTCACTTTAAAGCTCGCTTTTTGAGGTAAAATAATGATTAGTCTAGAGTCCCAAATTAGCCTTGTAACCAATAAATAAGTGCTTTGAGCTCATAAACTCTAGAGGATGATGGTGGAGGCTACACTTATGCTGCAAAAACTGTTGTTTAGCTGGTTTACCTATATTTTTGATTCCTTTGATTAAATTAAAAATGAGTAACTCTATCAAGCTTTATAGGTAACTTAGCAATTCATCTCTTGGAATTGTATGTGCAAGTCATTATTCCTTTGAATATTGTTTGCAGAAAATAGCTGGTCTCTGTTTTTGCCAGCCTGAACGTGTTGTTTGTGCATTTAGATTAGTAGTTTCTTTATTTCAATATCCAAAAATCTTGTTTGCAAGACACGTCTGTCACCAAATTGGTGATTGAATCTGAAGCAAAAATATAGACAGGTAATTATTTCCTTTAAGCAAAACCCCCTCAGTCAATCTTGTATAATGTGCATATTTGTGAATTTTGTCTATAGTTTTTAGTCTAGGGTTATTCTCGCCTAGGTTTAGCTTAGTTTAGATCTCAATGAGCTTCCCCTCCTAATTTGAAGTGGTTTATCTTCTTACACTGTTCTGTTCTGTGTTGTCTTACAAAAGTGAAAAGGCTTTAGAGCCTAGACCATTAACTTTCCTTGTTTCACTCTTTGTTATGTAAACAAGGCATTGGCTACTTTCAAGTAGCATGAGGGCTACACATCCCATGTAATCACTTTTCTTTATGATATTTCACTATATTACCTGGTCCATTTGTAGCACATGTGGCTAGGATACTTGTTTTCTTGTCTTCTAAGTGAAAGACTTGCAAACATTCTGTTGTTAAATGAAGGTAAAGAAAACATCAATTATTTACTAGTTCTTTTGTGAATTTTATTCTCATTTATGGATTATGCTTTTTAGGCCTAATGAATCTCTAGACTCCTTAAATTCCTTTCAAGCTCTTGAAGTTTTATTCATGCTTTGATGCATCTTGAAATATGAAAACTCCTAGTAGGTACTGTACATTATTTGGTTTATTTGTACCACCTTTCTGACTTCCTAGGATTTGATGACTGATATAAAAAGGTATTTGAGCAGTGACATTTGTAATGTTCACTTAACAGTTAACATATCTTTGTCTTGCAGATGGAGCAAAAACTACTGGCTGCAGGTGGTGTTATACCAATGGAGTAAGCCTTATAACTAACACTTCTAACTAACCTTACAAGCTCACAATATGATTTTTTTTTTTGTATTGCTACATGATATGCCAAGCAGAGACCAAACACCTGGTAGCCGCATTTCAGATTCAATTTTTTAAAGTCTTTTTATTTGGATTTAGATAATGTATAATCTGCCATACTAGCTTGACTACTAAATAGAGTTAAAACCTTGTGCGGCCCAGATTTAGTTTGCCTCTAGATAATTTGTTGGTGATGCTTATGCAATCACTAAAACTGGATTGTACCAGTGCTCGTTCTTACAATATTTATTGACTGCTTTTGTCGTTTAACTAAGACTGGATTGCACCAGTGCTTTTGCATTATGTATTATATCTTTTTGTAATACACATTTTTAGTCTGTGGTGTAAAGTTTCATTGAATTTATTGATGGATTGGATCAGCTTTTTAAGCTTTAACACTTCTGGAAGGACTTTGTATTAAGGTAATTGCTTGGTTTTAGACTTCTTAAGGTTGCATCGCCAAGGAACACCATTGTAGTGTTCCACTATTGCATAATTTTAAAGGCAATTAATATTTTATGGTTACAGCTGAAATTTCATATCAACTGTTTTTCCAAACGTATTTATGGATGAATCTTATCTTCTTTACAGGCCACAACGATTTCCAATTGATTTTTGACCAATTTGGAGTGATATTATATTATTTATATTTTTACTTTAATAATCTAATTCTCCCCAATCCATTTTTCAAAATTTCTTCAGTGTCTAACCACTTCATGCCATACATTCCCTTCCATAAATGTGTGGAAAAGGAGTTGAATCTCAAGTTTAATGTACATACAGAAGATCACCTAGGTAAAAATCACAGGAGAGGATCAAAGGCCAAAACTAACTCTTTAAACACTTTTCTCACTGACAAATGTGTTGGGAGGATGTAAGACCTGGCATGAATTTCAATCAATTGAATCAAGGATGGCAACTTCTTATTAGTTAATTTGAAGAACCATTCGTCCTGGTACATCTGTGGGCATTCCTAATGTGCTCCTCGGTGAGGGAGATCAAATTTATTTCTTTATTTGATTGATCTCCGTGCTCTATTGGAAGAAGAAAATAATAGTTTTATGCTGTAATATTTGTTATACACCAGTTTTTATATTGCTTTTCCACGACGTTGGAAGATAAGAATGATGTGTTACTATAAAAAAACTGTAGTGACATTAGTCAAATTTCAGCCTTATTATTAACAGATGGAAATTAATGACTAACAATCTTCTATCAGGTTTGAATTATTCATATAATCTTATGTTTTTTCATATCAAATTCCAAAAGCCAAAATGTCTTCAGTAGGATAATGTCTAGCACTTAAAATATAGCAATTTTAAGTGTTCTTGACAAAGGTAAGCAAGGAGGCACCCCTAAAATTAGATCACTGTAAAGTTTCAAGCAACTTTCAAATGATTGTTTCTTCCAATATATTTTGGCACTCATCCATGATTATTTCTCCTAGTTCTCTAGATTGAAGTCCTTACAAATTCCATTAAGCTTACTAATTTGGCTACAACAATTAGACTAAAAACAACAGTGATCGACTTGTTAAATTGACCAATCAACTCTCCAATGGATGGCATACTGTAAGGTATTTGAAAATGTGTTGTAAGTGAAAATTATTATCTATCACAACAGATTTATTTCATCACTTTGGTAAGGCAATGAATGACAAAATTGTGTTCACAAGTCAACATGGTGGTCCAAAGTCCATGGCATATTTTATGTATAATTTTTGAGTTGCATATTTTGCAATGATTAATGAAGCACAACCTCTTCAATGGGAAAACTATTCATTATTCCACCCAAACACTCGAACATGGGCCTTGTCACGTTGTATTACTTTAATAATCAGTTTCTCTAGCAATCCTTTTGTAACATGCTAGTTGTAGAAGTAAGCCTTTTCTTGTAAAAGCTTCCATGTATCTTGTAAGCCATCTCAAAATTGCATTTACTACTACATTCAGATTAAAGTGAATTGTGTCCAGCACACGTATAAACATATTGGTAGGAAATTATATGTATGTATCTAATTGGCCTAATTTTGAAGTAAGCATCATCCACCATAGTAGAGTTCAACTTTTGTTCCAACATTTTAATTGCAATTTTCAGCATCATCCACCATGGTAGAGTTCTACTTTTGTTCCAACATTTTAATTGCAAATTTGTGTACTAACAACATTGAGCTAGATATAATTGTCCTAGACTTGAACACCTTATCAATTAGGAGTGTGTTGAGAAATGCAAGAAAGAAAGAGCTAAAAGTCATTTTATTTACTAGTAATGTTAATCTTTTGTTTTAGTATATTAAGGACAAATGTGTGTTCTCACAACATTAAATTAAATGTAATTACTTTAGACATTAAGATCATGTTAGTTAGGGAGGGTGTTTAGTTTTTGATTTAATGCAAGGGAGGGGTAGAAGTCAGTAAGGATTAAGATACGTTAGTCTCTATTTTGTGTATATTATGTATAGGACAATTACCTACACTAATGTACGAAAGTTAAGGTAGTAGAACAACTTCTTACACTAATCTTGAGAGGAAGTTTATGTAAAAACTTTTAAAGTTCATACAACAATTATATATATATGTAACTTTCAAGGGTGTTGTCGACGAACCCCATTGGGGGCGCATGGCCCTCAGACCCCCATCCACTCCCTCCTTGCAATTCTCTACACTCAATATATTAACTTGTTATAATTGTGAGGTTGAGACACCATTTTTCTTAACACTTCATGGCATTTGTTCCACACATGTCTATTATTACTAACAACAATCAACCATGGGCTTGGTGCCCCATTACATTTTTGCTTTGAAGGGCATAAGAAGTAGTTGACTATTCACCATCACAAAGCATGTGCTTTTCCTTGTGATTTGTTTTGGTTGTATGCACAAGGTCTATTGGTCCTTTGTCAAAGTATAAATGCTAAAATGACAGTGATATCCACATAAGATCTATTAATAATAAATTTTCATTGATATATGGCATTGAGTTGATTGTATGATCTTGAATATAGGTGCTCAAGGAGCATCTTAGTCTCTTGTACTTGTCATTTACAGTGTTGTTAATTTGATCTCTTGTTTTTTTTTTTTTAAAGGGTTAAATAGGTTTTAGTAGGCTCCTAAACTCTAGATACGGAAAAAAAAAAAAACAAACAAATAATTGACCAACAACAAACAACTATGCTAGGTTTTGAAAGGGCCTAGAACCTTGAACAACCCATTTAACCTACATAATGTCATTTCCCTTCCTTGCAACCTACAAACTCTTAGCTTAGGGATGGGATTCCAAAACAAATTTAAGAAGACCTCTCTTTCTTTGAACAACCAGCCAAGACATGCCATTTTCAAATTCCTTTGATTAGGGAGAGAAGAGGGAGTCCTCAACCACCTCCTCAACCTAAGTATCATTGTGTGAAGAGGAAGAATGTCTAACCGAAGATGTCATATGTTGTAATGAATTCATAAGCTGAGTATAAGCATGAATCCTTCCACAATCCACCTCCATGACAACAAAACATACACGAGAAATTTGAATCAATTTCAAAGAAGTGGTGGCATGAGGTGGCAAAATTGTATGGATTGCACTAGAGCGAGTGGAAGCCACCATACTCAAGTTGTGATCCATCACTGGGGAGCTAGGACAAGGATCCTGATCAACTATAGAGTCAGAGACAATAGAAATATCCATAGTCAAATGATCGAGGGCATTTCTCCAACATCTAGTTAATCTAGTAGTCCTATGGCGAGAGTGAGGACACTCAAAAGCTAGATGTCATGTAGTGAAGCATTACTAGCACCTAAGCAAAAGGCTCTCATAATCGATTTGTTGAATCCATTTCTTGTCCTCAACTTTTAAGATATCATTCTTATGAAGAGCCTTGGAAATGTCAATATCCACCAATATGTGTGCAAAAGTAGATTGGCCAATATTTGACCACTATAATATCAATTTGATCTCTTGTTATCCAAGACATAATATTTCTATATTTTCACATGGTCCCCACTAGTTTAAGAGAGTGTGGGACTTAAATTATTGCCATATTACTCTAAGTTGATTATCATTCTCACCATGAGCTATGTTGTAATCCTAAGAAAATGTGGTCAAATCATGAAGTCTTATTTTGTTGTATTTATTGTTACATGGCTTTGAAAATATTAGTATTATTAAAGCCAACAATAAAAGCCTCAAATATGAGTTGATAAAACACAAGTGGTTGTGTTTTTTCAATCAACCAATTCATCTTTGTCTTCCTTGTAAATTAATTGAATATAACTGGTCTCTGCATGGGCATCATGTGACATGGGTTTAATCGATACAACTCACTTCTCAAATCATTATATCGGATTTGCCAATATGCTATTACAATCTAATGTTACAATTCTAGCATGCTACCTATTGTGTACGTTGGATTTGCAACCTTTGTTAGACCATTGATTATTGCTCATGAATAAGTATAAAATACTTGCTAATATTTTAGAATTGATTTTACTATATTATCTCCAATGTCACCCGTGGGCCTTACACAAGTTGTATCAAAGTGATCTCTCACCTTTCTTTGTGGCTTTATAACCACTCGTACTAGGTTTGAACACATGAAGCTTGGTCTTGAAATCCACCACTTTTAATGACCTTAACAAATAAAAGAAAAAATGACACCAAAGATAAAGAGATGATTTGGAATAACCTTATGCATGATAAATATGAGATATAATTAACCACTTCACTCAACTCTTACAATGAGTATAGATTTTTGCAAACTTGTCCTCTACATCAACCAAGAAACCATTTTAAGGCCAAAAATTACATGTAACTAAATCTAAATATCCCTATATTTTATGATAGATGTTGATACTTTAAATAACCAACTTAATTTAGCAAATTCTTATAATAATTTAGATACAATTATTTTTACCTTTTTGAAGGTTCCCTTGTATATAAAAATATGGTGGAATAAATGTTGTAATACACAAGGATGGCTTATGAGTTGATTACTATAGGACTCATGGATGGTTTTGATGATACCTTGAAAGAACTATTTTACCTTGTTTGAAATAAGTTGTTCAATTAAGAACTCCAAATTAATATCTTCAAACCAATATTTTCCATCCCTTGACTTCTATGTTTTTTGATAAGATAAGCAACATTTTTAGGGTGTTGTACCCTTAACATAGAGAGCCCAAAGGGCCAAAAAGAAGTAGAACAAACCCATAACGAACTAGGAAAAGAGGACAGATCTCACACAAAAACAATTGACAAATAGCTATCAAACCACAGACAAGGACTAGACAACCCCAAACTTAGAGGGGACCAAATTGACTGCCTTAATCTGAGGCCGTGAAGCAACAACAAACCAAGGAAGTCCCTTCTTTTTACTCATCACAACTGACCAAGAAAGCTCAAAAGCATCCACCGAGCAAGGAGAGGGAAGCAAATCCATAGAAACCACCAAGGGCAAAGATCCATCACACAGGGGAGACGACAATGCAGGAGAGGAGACATGATTGATTGTAGGACTACAGAGGCATCCAACAAGGTTCAAGCAGGTTCAGATAGTACAGTGTCAGCAGATCGAGCCAACAAAGGCTCCACATAAGGGATAGCCGAAAGAGGATTCAAGCAAGACACAAGCTCACGAGAAGACTCAAGAGGGTCAACCTCCTCAAATGAAACCTCCAAAGGAGGTTGACTTCTATGTTGATTGTCCAAGAGACTTATAAAAACATTATATTGAAGTATATGTTAGCATGGAGAATACATCTAGTTCAACATGGTTTTCATCCATATCTTGAAACCATACATGAATGTAGACATTTTTCAAGCAAAAGAGATGTAGACAATAATAGGGGGTTCAAATTAATGACTACTTGTCCTTATGGATAGTCCCTTGGTGGACCCAAGCCAACATAGAATTTATTGAATAACTTTGGACTTTTTATTAAACATTTTATAGGAGAGCATTGTTGTTGCTAAATGAGTACTATAGGTGAATTATTATTGCAAAATAGACCACTACATATTGATGTTGGCAAGTACAAAATCATTACATGTAGCTAGAGAACATATTTTGAGTAGTTATAGAACTTGCAACAAGCAAGTTAATTTTTTTTCAAAGTCGTTGTAAGAGTTCCCTTCTAAAACAAAAAAGAAACCCACTTTATTGCATAATTGTAAAAATCCATTTAAAGATTGCCTTTTTCAACCCTTAATCTTCTCCAACATCACACTTGATGTTAGAGTAAAGGTCTTAATTTAATTATGTTGATTAAGTTACCTCTATTCCCTTCTTAAGATTTCACGTTAGTTTGCATAAAGTGACATTTAATAATTATATTAATTATTAAATATTATCCTATTAGGGCTTCTATTAAGGTTTTTTCTATTAGGGTTTTATTAGGGTTTGCATGATCTCTTTTTTATAAGGATTGATCCCATTGTATTTCATATCAATTCATTCTCTCATTCTCTCTGATATATACATTTTTAGTTTTCAGAGAACTCTTGCTTGTTTGTCTCTATCTTTTCTTTTGTGACAGGTTATTTGCATGCAGGTGATCTTCGGGGTTTGTGGTGTATTTTCTCAACTCCTACATGGTATCAGAGCTCCACACCTGCTGCTTCTTGTTCTTGTTTTGAAGATTCTTGGAGCTTCAAGGGTTTGGGGTTTGTTTTCTTGATCTAGGGCATACCTGCAATTTTGAAACATTTTCAGCTCAAACGGACATCGCTATCGTGTCTGTAGCGGTCCAAAACCCCTAAATTGACTGTTCATTCGTCCATTTTGGACAAAGTCAAAATTTGAAGCAAAATTTTTTTGCTGGTACGGTCGTACAGCCGTCCGCCTGCCTGGTAAGAAAAAATTTCGGAATTTTTTTTTCCTCTTTTTTCGTCAAAAAAATAAAATATTTTTTTTCCTGCTAAATTAAAAAAATTTGCAGTGTTTTTTTATTTGTAAAATTTTAGATTTAAAAAAAAAAATCATTGAAAAAAAAATCAAATTAAAAGGGCAATTTAAAGGCTTGCCCAGGCTTAACTGTGCGGTCCTGCCCAGTGTACCTGCGTGGTACTGCGTAATGTACCTGCGCAGTCCCCTGCGTAGTGTACCCTGCACAGTGAACTGCGCAGTGTACCCATGTACACTGTGTCGGTGGTACAAAGCCCTTGGCTTTTTCAAAAAAAAAAAAAATTGTAATTTTTTTATTTGTTTTTTTTTTATTTAAAAAATCATTTTTTCACAAAATAAGCCCAGTCGCGCATTTACGTTGATGGTCGTTTGGCCGTCAAATTTAACCTAGTGTTTTTTTGCGACGGTCGTATGACCGTCAAATTTAACCCAGCACTAGTTTTTTCCCTCTTTGGAGCTAATTTATTTTGGAGGCCGTAACTTGGGCATACAATATCCTTTTTTGGCAAACGAGATATTGTCGAAAAGCTGGTTTTCTCATCTTTTCAGTGGTGTGGGTCTCATTACTTTTTTTATTTTCCATTGGTGCATTCTACAGCTAGTTGAAGACAAAGGGGCTATTTTTAGTCTCAAGCTCATACATTTTGATCAGTTTTTCCGTTTTTCGCAATCTCAGCGGCGTTGGAACCGTATTTCAGAGCTCTTCAGTTTCATCCATGCCATTTTTTCAAATTTCACTCCAGGTATATTTTATTCAGTTATTTGTGTTTTCACACTATGGTGGATTATCTGGACATATTTGCTCTTGAAAACTTTTTGTTTGCATGAAATGCTTTGTTTTTTGTTGTTCTTCATGTATTTGCAACATTTTGTCCTTTGAGGGCATTTTGAGCATCATTTGTAAACTATCTTTTATGTAAACACACTAAGATAAAGTGCCACACTATTGTACATGCATCTTTTGAGGATTTTGCACATAAGGTTGTGCCATATTTTATATTTGCACTAATATTATAAAGTGTCATGAGGGGTTGTGTAGTTTTCCTTTGTTTTTCCATTACATCTTTGTCCGATGAGTATCTCTCTACGACGATAGTGAATCCATACCATGGGAGGTTGTGTAGTTTTCCTTTGTTTGTCATCACACCTTTGTCCGGTGAGTATCCCTCCACGACGACCATGGATCCATATGATTTCAGCCTCATGTATGTGTGTTTTGTTTTGCACACCACTTTTTCAGTTGTAGGTGCTATCTTGCGCACTTTCAGATGTTTTTTCTTCTTCATGCACTATAGAGTGTTTCACATCATTTCAGTGGATCTGTCAGGCTCTCTCAGTTCAGCATTATGGGGGGCTTATTATATTGTTCGTGCTAATTCTTCCTTGGTTTTGTCTTGGAAGGAATCTTCCATTCTCAGTTGATCAGTGTTTCAGACTATTGATTCTTGTGCCATCTGTATCTTTGTTCCAGGTGTTTGTCTTTGTTTATCATCTGATTCGAGTAGTGTCATATGGGCACTTATGCAGATTGTTGTCTTCTTGTTCCTGATCATCCTATTTTCAACAGAGGTTCTTCAACACCATAACAGTCATCTTTCGACAGTTGTTTACAACTTCTTCTGTTTCAGTGATGTTTTTCTTCTTGGCTTTCTGCATCTCTTTTTGGAGTAGAGTTTTTTCCCATGAGGTTTTCTCTATTTCTCCATTTTACAGAGATTTGGTTGTATTTGGGTACCTGATTTGACCTAGTTGTCGGGACCCATGTTTGCCTTCTTGCATTGTAGTTACCTTTGCTTTTCTGCATTTGTTTGTAGCTGCACTGTTGCTCATCTTAAGGGGGGGTGTTAGAGTAAAGGTCTTAACTTAATTATGTTGATTAAGTTACCTCTATTGCTTTCTTAAGATTTCACGTTAGTTTGCATAAAGTGACATTTAATAATTATATTAATTATTAAATATTATCCTATTAGGACTTCTATTAGGGTTTTTCCTATTAAAGTTTTATTAGGGTTTGCATGATCTCTTTTTTATAAGGATTGATCCCATTGTATTTCATATCAATTCATTCTTTCATTCTCTCTGATATATACATTTTTAGTTTTCAGAGAACCCTTGTTTGTTTGTCTATAGTTAGTTGAAGACAAAGGGGCTATTTTCAGTCTCAAGCTGATAACTTTTGACCAGTTTTTTCGTTTTTCGCAATCTCAGCGACGTTGGAACTGTATCTCAGAGTTCTTCAGTTTCATCCATGCTATTTTTCTAGATTTCACTCCAGGTATATTTTATTTAGTTATTTGTGTTTTCACACTCTGGTGGATTACCTAGACATATTTTCTCTTGGAAACATTTTGTTTGTATGGAATGCTTTGTTTTTTGTTGTTCTTCATGTATTTCCAGCATTTTGTCCTTTGAGGACATTTTGAACATCATTTGTAAGCTATCTTTTATGTAAACGCACTAAGATAAAGTGCCACACTATTGTACATGCATCTTTTGGAGATTTTGCATACAAGGTTGTGCCACATTTTGTACTCGCACTGATATTATAAAGTGCCATGAGGGGTTGTGTAGTTTGCCTTTGTTTTGCCATCACATCTTTGTCCGGTGAGTATCCCTCCACGACGACATTGAATTCATACCATGGGGGGTTGTGTAGTTTGCCTTTGTTTGCCATCACACCTTTGTCCGGTGAGTGTCCCTCCACGACGACCATGGATCCATATGATTCCAGCCTCATACATATGTGTTTTATTTTGCACACCACTTTTTCAGTTGCAGATGCTTTCTTGCGCACTTTCAGATGTTTCTTCTCCTTCATGCACTACAGGGTGTTTCACATCATTTCAGTGAATCTATCAGGCTCTCCCAGTTCAGCATTATGGGGGGGTTATTATATTGTTCGTGCTAATTCTTCCTTGGTTTCGCCTTGGAAGGGATCTTCCATTCTCAGTTGATCAGTGTTTCAGACTATTGGTTCTTGTGCCATCTGTATCTTCGTTCCAGGCGTTTACCTTTGTTTGCCATCTGATTCGAGTAGTGTCATATGGGCACTTATGCAGATTGTTGTCTTCTTTTTCCTGATCATCCTATTTTCAACGGAGGTTCTTCAACACCATAACAGTTATCTTTCGATAGTTGTTTACAACTTTTTCTGTTTCAGTGATGTTTTTCTTCTTGGCTTTCTGCATCTCTTTTTGGAGTAGAGTTTTTTCCTATGAGGTTTTCTCTATTTCTTTATTTTACAGAGATTTGGTTGTATTTGGGTACCTGATCTGGCCTAGTTGTCGGGACCCATGTTTGCCTTCTTGCATTGTAGTTACCTTTGCTTTCTTGCATTTGTTTGTAGCTGCACTGTTGTTTATCTTAAGGGGGGGTGTTAGAGTAAAGGTGGTAACTTAATTATGTTGATTAAGTTACCTTTATTCCCTTCTTAAGATTTCACGTTAGTTTGCATAAAGTGACATTTAATAATTATTTTAATTATTAAATGTTATCTTATTAGGGCTTCTATTAGGGTTTTTCCTATTAAGGTTTTATTGGGGTTTGCATGATCTCTTTTTTATAAGGATTGATCCCATTGTATTTCATATCAATTCATTCTCTCATTCTCTCTGATATATACATTTTCAATTTTCAGAGAACCCTTGCTTGTTTGTCTCCATCTCTTCTTTTGTGACAGGTTATTTGCATGTAGGTGATCTTCAGAGTTTGTGGTGTTGTATTTTCTCAACTCCTACACTTGACATTATTGAAAAACTAATATAAAGATAAGGTTTCAAAACACTTGTCTAGATATCTTTACATTCAACTTACACTTCACATTTGGGTTGACTCTTGATATTCTTCCACTTCTTGTGATGAAATTAGTGCAATCTAAGTCCAACATGGATGATGTAATTGATGTATTTTTTGTTAGATTATTGTGCCAAATGAATAATCGGGTGTATCTTTCTTTCGTTTGAACATTGTGCCTACATATAATAAGTAGTAAAACTCCAACAATTATTATTGTTGGAGTGAACCCAATTCATTGTAAAATTCCTTAATTTGCTTATAAGCCCAATGGCATCTATCATCACTTTCAAATATAGAATTGTCTTGTGAACAAATCATAATCAACATATGCCATTTCCATGTTGGCATTAGTTTGTCTAGATGGTATTTTTAGGCAAGCAGAAGCAATGAGAGAAAGTGGTATGCGATCATTAGTCATTTTCGAAAGCTTTATGCTTATCTTTTGTGTTTTCCTTAAGACGCCTGTATAATATTTTGGATAGATGTACAATTATACAATACATATATACACATCTTTTTTATATAATTCAAAGTGAAAATGTTCATAATTGATCAAGTATCATTTTGTTATAATCCAAAATAAGAATATATATTTCTTATTAAAACCTCATGCAAGATATTTGGTAATGTATAATTGTTTAGCCACTTTAACTAGTGATTAATAGTAATACCGACCAATGAATTAGATAAGGATGTTTTTTTCTCTTCAATGTAAAGATGCACATTTCTTATTTTAGTTATCTTTACTAAAGTATGAGGCTGAAAGAATTCATTATATTTAAATGTCTAAAATCAACATTGTAACCATCAAATTTCTTGAGAACATTTATTTCTCTCAAATTCAAAATATCATCAAAATTAATTGTATTTCTATTTTCTTCAAAAATAACTTCCATCATAACAATTTAAACAATTATTTTTATGTCTTGAAATTAAAAAGAAACATTACATTATATTGCCAACTATCAAATTTGAAAAATCAATCTTCACTAAAAGAACTCAAATTCCCAAATGTCTAATGTACATAGATTAATTATACATCCTATAAATACAACTCAAACACATAATATCTTCACTATTGAATTAGAGGCAATGTTTCTGAATTGTTATTAATTATTTATGGTCAAATGTGCAGCCAATTTGTTGATTAGGCAACCTAGGTAATCTCTTAAAATATCACAACATTGAAAAGCATTAGGTTGCACTGAAACTTTGTACCTTCCATGTCGGTTGCACAAGTCAATCAGAATGCAACATATTGCAGTATATTAATACTTGTTGAATATTATATTAATTAAAAGGTAGGTATACGCTTGTCATCATCTTGGAACTTATTGGAAGGAAAAACGAAAATGTATGAAATAATTTGTTAGATAATAAGAAAAATCAAGCTTACTCAAATACCCAATAAAAATAAAAATAAAAATATTGGGGCTACAAATGTTGTTGAATGTATTCCAAACTTTTAGTGACCATTCCAACCTGCAAAACATAAACTGAGACAGCTATAAATCCAATCGTCCCAACATGCGTCTACCTTTTATATTAGGTAAGAACTTTTATCTTCCAAAATGTGCTTACTATATATACCATATCATTTATGAATACATATTCACCTTAGGTGTTAGATGGATAGGTATCAAAAGTTTATAACAGTAGCAATTAATAGCATTTAACTTGATTTTCATGCTTTCCTTGTAATGCTTTAGTATTTCAGCCAGGTATATGAAAGACTGGAATTAACAATGATAAAACTTAAATCTATTTTCTAAATAAAAACTCAGTTATGAACTTTCTTGTTGCATGAAGACAACTTGAGTCAAGAGGCTTCCTCTTGTTTTAGCCTGAAATCCAATCCTAGTATGACTGATTTTGCAAAATATTTATTTAATACTGTTGGCAATGATTTTCCAAAAATGTTAAAAGAAACAGTAATTCATTTTTATATTTTTTTTACAAATTAATTTTACTATATAATTATATAATGGTATGATTTATTAAACTACTTTATATATTGGGAAGGAGATAAAGAGAAAATAATCTTGAACAAGGATTTAACATATGTTAATATCACAATTTATAATGAGGTTTTGTTTTCTTTGTGTTATGCTATTCAATTCTTTATCCTTTTCTCTTTTAGGTTAATCTCCATGGGTTTTGGCAAGGTGAGGTCATCTCTCACTCCTTTCATAATATGTTCACAAGGTCTGGATCTTTGTTTCATAACAAGGACATTGATGCTTTTCTGGTAGCAAACACCAAACATAATTTGGAAAAACCCAAAAATAACCCAAATCAATGCATACTAGTTTTAGAGGACTTTCCAACCATCAATATTGATGACAATAAATTTTGAAAGAATGTGGCTTCATTGCATGGAAAGAGTTTGATCTATAGATTCTTTTGCATGCAACTACCCTTGGAAGAATTATATCCATGGGCCTAAAAAAATTGGAAAATTAGTGGGGAATTCAAGTTGTGTCTATGCTAAAGGGTATTTTATTGCTATATTTGTCAATGAAGGAAACAACAATACAATTCTTGGAGGAAATCTCCATTTTTTTTCGTAATGCTACCCTTCATGAAACATTGGCATGTGGGCTTCAAAACCTTGGAGGGAATTTCATCAATGGCTCCATTTTGGATATGCTTGCATGCTATCTCTTAGGAATTTAATGTAATGCCCTACTTTAACACTAGGAAATTAGCATGCAAAACATGGATCGACATTTTTTTTTAATACAAAAGTGGTAAAACATAATCACACAACGACCTAACATGCACAAGGTGTTCCATGCAACCCCTAATGATGCTCTTGTCATGCACACCAAACAAAACCATGAGAACACAAGTGAAAGACTTAACTCTACCTTGGGTCATGACACCAAGGTTAACAAAAGAAATGAGGCAAGGCAGAGAGGATTCCCAAAACCATTGGAACACCCTTCGAACATCTCTACTAAACCACCCTCCAAAAAATGTTGGGCTAAAACAACTAGAAGGGCTTTGGATGCCAATTTGGGCTTCAAAAAGAAATTGTTTGTGGATCAAACTTCGGGGTCCAACATGGACTAAGTCTTAATTCCTCTCAAACCTTTGCCCTTTACCTTGCAAAATAGCCTAGACCCAACTATATGAAGACCTTAGGCACCTACTTGGACTTGGGACTTGTTCTAAGTGTAAGGATTTCTACGCACATTGAGTCTTACAATACTACCAAGAACACTCCTCCATAGGCCTCAAGTTCACATGAGGACATGGGCCTAGCTCCCAGGTTCTTGATTCCTTTCACCATCTCCAACTTGTAGTACGATGCAAAGTTCTTTCAGTATCCCACAGATGTTGAACCCCCCTCAGAACTTGAAACCTTTGGTTCTAAGTCCCTAATCCAACCTAGTACACACATATCACCAAACAAACCTCAAACTCGCATTTTCAATGAACGAACATTGGTACTTCACACACCAAGATCAACCCAAATCCCATGACTTGCCACATACTCCACAAAGTAGGACTCAAACTTACACCCAAACTTTGAAAAATTTCAAGGTCCGAAGTTTTCTCTAATGCCCACAAATCGACCACAAAATTTATTTTGGAAGGGTGGGGTCCAAACTTCCTCACAAACCTAGAACCTTTTTGGGTTCTAAGTCCTAGTTCCGTCATGACACCCAATTTCCTCTAAGGTAAATAGAGAAAATAAACTCTAAGACAAGGAAACTAGCAAGGGGAAATTTATTCTCTCAACGAGGAATAATTTCCTTGATCTGTGAGTTGTTTAGAATAGTCTACGGAAAATGCTCAAGAGATCATAGGCACCAATTTAGCCACATGAGAATCTCTCAAAGGAACATGTCCCAAGGAATAAGGAGAAAATAAATGCTTGCTCCTTAACACAAGGGAAATGAGTGCATAGAAGAATATGAGAAAATAGAAACATAATTTCATGCTCGTTCAAAACCAATGTTGAGATGGACCAAAAGAAAAGATAGAACATCCAACCATATGATAAGACAATATGATTTATTCACAAACATCCATAATTCTCAACCCTTGATCAACCTTCCTTTCAATCTATAAATCAAACCTCTCCCAAGCCAAAAGAAAGATGCTAATAAATGCAAAATTATGATATTGATTTGAAGAGCAACCACATACTATGACATACATCAATGAACATATCCATACCCTTGTTGTAGTGAAAGGGGTGTTGAGAGGAATTTTCTAAGACTTCTTGACCTTAGGCACACCCCCTCTTCAAGCTTAGTTAAAGGTATATTAAGTGTAGAGTAGGAAGTGATTCCATTATTCATTTCCTTATTCTTCCTTCTACATCTTCATCGTTTACATGTCTTTTACTATTTTTTTTTGTATCTTAATGAATCTTTCTACTACATTCTTTACCATCAATTCTATCATTTCCCCATATTTCTCTAGGGCTCTTTCCACACTAGAAACTCTAACTCTAGGTTTCACATTTAGTTCTTTAATCTTCATGATAACAAATTGAATAACACATATAATTGTAGATTTCCTCAAACTTTGGTGCTCAATTTCCCCATTTGCACATAAACTATTCCCTGCAAAACTTCTTCACTTTCAACAAATTGCTTAAAAGTTCGATGATCTATCCCCCTAACTTGCATGCTTTCCTTTTGGTACCATTGTCAAACTACCTCACTATCGACACTTCTATTTGTAGGGTGATCTTTATCTTACTTATTAACCCTTGCAATTTTCCTCTTGGTTGTTATTCTATTTGTTCAAGTTTCTTAATCCTTCTACACTAATGCAATATTGATTATCTCACACTCAACAATTTGTTAACAACCTTAATGACCTAAGTCATCTTCTACCCAATACTACAAATGCTAAAAGATAAATTTGTATTCTTCATTGATGCGATGTCGACTACTTCACACTTGGTCCTCTCAAAACAACATTATCGAGCTTTGTTATCTTCTATCCAACATTATAATGTTGGAAGTCGATTCAACTCTCCTTTTACTAAATATCTTATACCTTCTCTCTAACAACCCTATGTTGGAAGATATTTTGACACACTACTTTTTCTCAACACTTAATAAATTTTCCCACTTTGATGCCATGTGATGCATGAAGGATCCAATTAAGGACTATCTAACCATGCGACCTTAACAAAAACATAAACAATGTACATTGATACTCAAATGTCATAACAATTTCTACTAGAAGGGCATACAATCAATATAGACCTCAATCTCAACTTACAATAAAACCACTAACATGGGTGTCCTTGGATCTCTCCTTGCCCTTTGTTGCTCCTCTTCAATTGAATTAAACCTCCTTTTATAGTGTATCTTTGACATAAGAGGTTCTTGGTCAGACCAAAATGAGAACTATGTTTCCAAATTCAATGCAATTTTAAACAAGATCCATGGGACCAATAAAGCCTCTTTTACACTTATCCTTTAGTGTAAAGTCGTAAAATCTCAAGGCACAACTTATATAACTCTTTTAAGCTAATTTGGCATGCCACTTGGTCTAATGATCAACAAATATGATATGAACACATACACACTTGCAATGCTTTATTGATGCTATGGTGAATTGCATGCCATTCTAATCAAATGTGGTTTTATATAGGCGATTCTAGTTCAATGGCCCAAGTGATGAAACAATGACTATGTTAGGAAATTCTAATTGTGTCACAACAAAACAATTGGAAAATATTATTGAACTACAAAATGAAACATACTAAAAATAAATATTTTTGGTTCTTGCAAGATTGCTTATATGCCTAGGATGCTCTTGCATCAAAAAGTAAAAAGATTGACGAATCAAGCTTCTAATTTTCTAGTAGTACCAACAACCATTTTCTGAAGTTTCCAAATATACTTCAATATGCTCATCAAGTAGAATTCCAACTGCTATGCATTCTCATGAAAGCAAAAACTTCAAAAATAAACCTTCAAACCACAATGAGAAAGAAGAAAGAGGGAGTTCCAAATAAATCACCTTACAAAAGTTTTAATGGTGTACTAACATCAAACAATCACTATCTTTAATTTATTATATGCTTTAAATTCCAAAACATCCATTTTAAGAGGTGGGTTATGATTTGCAACATATCATTGAGAAAATGAGTTGACTCAATAACCCATATTAGCAATATAATCAACCTTTTTGCCCTCCATTCAAAGGTGGCTACTAATGGAGGCCTAAAGCAACTTGGCCAAATGATTAAAGTCAACATTGATTGTCTTTAAGTCACCCTTAATCTCTAAAATCATCCAATTTATTTCCTTTGTCAAAAAAGTCCTCTTTATAGAACTTTTGCCTAAATAAATTTGTTAAAAATTTGGCCTATAGCTTCAAACTGAAAAAAGATAGGTGTATGTCTTTGTCTCCTAAAATTCTTCATCTATTCATATACATTTTTTATCCTCAAAGTACACATGTTTTTGATTAAGGTAAAAACAGGTTTTGAAGGGACCTGAAACCCTTTACAATAAAAAACAAAGCTGCAAAAAGACCAACTTGCAACCAGCCAAAAATCAGCCCCCAAACAAAACTTGTCAAGATTTACATTTAGAACTACTCTTATCATGCCAAGTCAACACACAACTATCCCGAAGATGAATGTCTACAGCCACTGTCTCGAAGATTTCTGCCTTATCATGCCAAGTCAACACACAACTATCCTGAAGATGAATGCCTATAGCCACTGTTTCAAAGATTTCATCATTATTCCTTTGTGCAGGCAAAAACTTATCAAAAAAACCACTTGAAATGATAGCCAAAGTGCTATCACCATAAATGATAGTCAGAATGCTATCACCATAAATGGTAGCCTAAGACCCAATCTCTCACTCTTTAGGGGTTTCAACATGATAATCTTGTACAACATCAGCAACCCCACCATTTGAGGCATCCAAAGGGGATACCTCAAGACCCCGTGATTTCAATGCAATCACCTCTGAAAAACTCTTGTGTTGTTCAAATTTCTTCTCGACCGTATAATGTTGTTGAAAGACTTCTTTCCACCAAATAATTGTTACAACTTTTTTCTCAAATCCGCATTGTGTAGCAACATGCCTTGTTTTAAAACATCTTCTACAATGGAAGGGAATCCCCTCATAGTCCAAAGATTGGGCCCAAGATCTTTTCGAAGATTTAAATATAATATCGACAAACAACCCTTTTGAAACATCCATTTCAACTAGTATGCAGGCAAAGGTGGAATAAAAAATGTCAGAAGACTCAACATCCACCAACAAAAAATCACCAAGGGTTGCACCCACTTCCTTCAAAAGAGAGACAGTCCATAAGTGGAGGGGAAGATTAGGCAACCGAACCCAACTTATTGAAAGTTTCAGAAGTAGGGTTGAAATCAAAATGTCAAGGTTTAATCATCAACAAATATTTCTCCCAACTAAAAAATTTGTCACATAAAATTATATTTCTATCATGAGTATTATCAAACTTGGCAACAAGAAACCCTTTTGCCATGGGGAAAAAATGGACTTTACTAGAAATTAGAGGCTCCCATTCATGAGAGATCCAAGAATGTAGCTGAAGGAGGCTAGACCAAAAACCCATAGACCGACAAATCATCCCACGATCGGAGAGCTCAAAAACATTCTCATCTATTTCCTCTTCCGTCTCAACTCTAAGATTCACTGAGATGACATTAGAATCAAGGATAAACCCACCAATCGACAACCTCCCATCCTGAAATCTTGCAACCGACACCATATCCTTAGCCACATAGCCTCTGCCATTAACACCTCCTGCCATGAAGACCGTCACCCTTGCATTTTGCTCGGGCCGTCAATCTGCACAAGCTGCCATCGTTTAGGGTTTTCCCTTCATTCGCAACCATCAATATGAAGTTGCCTTCCCAACACATTCAAACTACACATGTTAATATATCCTCGATAATGATTTTTCAGTGTCACCATATTATGTGCTAAAATTTATGCATCTTCTTGAATGAATGAATGAATGATTTTAATTATGTCCATGAGACCTGCCAGTCTATGGGACCCAAGAGATGAAACGAGACCTACCAGTCTTTAGTGTTATACTAAGAGCATTGATAGTAATAATTCAATTCTGAATTAGTCTTGTTTTTAATTATAAAAAAGTGTTTCCGAAATGATGTGAAAGAAAGGTTTAGGTATAAAGGTAGATGTCTAAATGTTGTTTTTAATTATTAAAAAGTGTTTCCAAGATGATGTGAAAGAAAAGGTTTAAGTATAAAGGTAGATGTCTAAATGTTTTTAAATCAGAATTTTTTTTGAGAAAAATGAATATGTTTAATTTTTGGATAAATAATTTTTGTATAAATTATAATTGTATAATTGTTTTAAATTTTTTACTAATTTTTGTCAAAAAGATTTCAAAAGTATTGATTTTATAAAAAATAATAAGAGGTTGATAACAACATTCATGTAATCAGCTTTTATTAACATTATTCCATTACATAACAAAACAATTAATAATGTTTCAATTTCTTCAAAACTTCTTTTATCTTGAAATTTCACATGACATTACAAATATTAAATATCTATTGAAAATGTTAAAGATTAAATTACATCAAACTCAATTTAACATCTATTTTATATATTTTTCTGGATTATGATAATCCATAAATCTAATTTCTTTACATATTCTAAATTTTATTTACATAAAAATAAATTTTAAGTATAATCTTAATTTTCTTTTTATTAAATAATTGAACACATGTAGACATTAAAAACTCTCTTAATTTTAAAATATAATAATCCAAATTCAAACCTTTATAATTCACTTAATTTTAAAATATAATAATAAAAAATATAAACCACGTGAGATTAGTATAATTAAAACCACAGTTCTGTTCTTATTTTGCTTCTATTTTTAATTACTTGATATAAATCCTTTTTTAATATAAAAATCCTGCGCTACTCTCTTAACGAGATCCTGCTCACCATTTAAAAAAACAATCGGTCGGCCACTGCATAAAACCCTAGTTATGAAAAGAAGCTCTCGGCGAACAAAAAAAATAATAATCCAGTATATTTTCTGGATTCGATTGTGTAGAAATCCGGATAATATGAATTGTAGAAACTTATATTTCAACTTGATATCATTAAAAAGAATAATGTTTTGGCTTTTACCAGACAGATCGAAGAGATGCTCACCTTTGCACTGTAACTTTCAAGATCAGGAACAAAAGAAGAAATACATTAACTGAGGCAAATGTTGTGACAGCATTTAACTCCTGTCTCGTGGAAATACGAAAGACGAAGCTGATGAATGTCACACTTAATTTCCGAGTTCTTCAGCCACATTTTCTCATCAAGCAGAGACTGTGGATAGTTGAACTCGGTGACGAAATAACACCAGCAGAGAGATTGCTTGATGATGAACACAAATTTTGAAGAATAATAGTGCAGAAACTTTACATGGCAGCATTGCTCTACCGCTCTTAGGGCGACATTTAGCTATTTATAAAGAAGTATCCAGTTAGGGTTTGAAGCATGAAATTAGGGTTCTATGATATAAATTTAATAACTTCAGGGTTTGCAAATTGTTATTGCAGTTTGCTTATGTATTTTCCTGGGCCGGTATGAAAGGACCGTACCGGCATATCCGGTTGAAGAATAAATTTGCCGCTTAGAGTTTCTTTCTTGCTGTTTTTAGCCAATTTATTAATTTTCTTAAGGAGATAGTGTTTTGCCTCCCTTGTAAATTAAGTTATTTATTTTCATTTCATATTTATTAATTTTTATTTTACTAGCACTTGTAATTAAGGGAGGTTCAAGGATTACGTCAATAGAGAATTATATGTATGTTAATATGTTAGCGAGTATGTGTTTGTGCATGGATGCACTACAAACGGTAATTGCATGTGGCTGGATTAAACAATTAAAAATAAGTGTTAAATAATAGAATAATCTTTTTTTAGACAAATCTAGATTTTTTCCTTAAAGAAATTAAGTATTATTTGATTATGAAATATTTGCATACAAATTTAAAACATAAAGCAATGCAAATGAAAAAAAAAGTTGTCATCAAATTAACAAAAAATATTACAAATGGAAATAGAATGTTCCCATCCAATTGATGAATCAATATTTATCTGGTTTTTATGTGATAAGTGAGATTTTGGAAGCTTTTACTTGATATTTTGGAGGCTTCTATCATTAAATGATAGTTGGTTTACCATTAAACGATAATTGAAACTTGTTTTCCGATGACTCAATAATGGTTTGTAGGCATGAGACTTGTTTCAAGCTCAAATCTCACACTATATGTAGCCTATCGACTAATAAGATGATTTATAAGAATTAATTTTTCATGATTTTGAATGGTTTAATTTGTATTTATTTTATTTAGATGATGTTCATAAAGGTAAAGTATATGACTTTCTAGAACTTTTTGATCTTGGAGGAAACTCCATGGTTAAGTGTACTTGAGTTAGAAAGGTATTAAACTGGGTGATTTCTTGAGGAGTCTCAATGGCCATCTAGGCAAAGCATTAGGATTTTCTATAAGTTCTTGATCTTGCGAGAAACTCCATCATTAAGCACGTTTAAGTCAAAGTGGTACTAAGATTGGTGACTTTTTGGGAAGTTTTGATGCTCATGGGGGTGAAGCATTAGGATTTTCTAGATGTTCTTGATCTTAGGGGAAACTCCATTGTTAAGCACACTTGACTTAGAGTGGTACTAAGATGGTTGACTTTCTAGGAAGCCTCAATGCTCATAAGAAAATCGTAATGCTCATACAAAAGTCTTGATGGTTCACCCCTTTAAGCATCTTCTAGATACAATGAGCTCTAAGTAAACCATTTATGCTCACAAGACATGGATTCTTGTAAATAGTACTCATGAAATATTGAGGAAGATTGACTCAAAAATTATATAGTTAAATCTTGGGAAACAAAAAGACATCACATGAATTTTTTATTTTTTTTAAATATTTAATATTTAACTTTTTATTAATTTTTTATTGATATATCACTAGAGTATAGACATTAATTATATTTAGGATCATTGAAATTTGATCATACATATATGCTTGTAAGGGTGAAAAGTGCATACCTCTCTCATTTACTCTTCCTTTATACTATTTTGCCTGAGTGTCCCAAGTACATTGTTCTAGCACATAATTTAAATTTATTTGGCACTCACTAACCCCCAATTTTTAGTTGACCATCAAAAACATAACCCATGTTTAAGAAAATTTGTAGTTCTCATATTATTAATTTTTATTCCTAAGTTAAATCCATGAGCACATAAATGGTCCAAGTCAATTATACAATATGGATTTGACCCTCATGTTCAAAATTCAAATTTTACTCCAAACTCAACTTAACTCAAATTTAACTAGTTGTTATGTGTTGACTCTTGCACCAAAAAAATTGAATTATGTGTTTGGGTTATGTACGAAAGGACATCGCCACTATGATATAATCCATCATTAAGGATCACTTATTATCATGCACCATCATAGATTAGTCAAAGAGAATCAAAGTCGTGTGCCCTTGCCTATCATGTCCCCTTTTTCCCATAAGATTTTGGGATGTTCCTTAAGCATATTTTTCATTTCTTGTGGACTTGGGGAAATAAATTATGAAAATGACTCTAATATTTAAGTGTGTTATAAAGTAACCACTTAAGTGTTTCAATTTATGAGCACTCAGGTCATAAGGCCTCTTGTGTTATATAAGAAGGTTTGAGGGGTTCTTTTAGAAGGAAAAGGAAATAATTTTAATTTCTTTATGAGATAAAATTGGGTGTCCAAGTGCCTATTTAATCAAGGCTAAGCATTAAAGGTGGTATGTTTGTTTTATCAATTCATTTCCTCAAATAGATTAGCATCTTGTTTGCCTATCACTTGAGATTGGAGGATGGAAACCCCTTGATTTCCATAGTTAGTTAGTGAACAAAAAGCCCTAGTATATCATTGTGCAAATCCACACAAGAATTATTTTTAAGCTTCAATAATATGCTATCTGGGTGGCTCCTTTAGTGCCTAGGGTTTGTAATTTCATGGTGGCTCCTTTAGCACTATCTGTTATTTATTTATTGCATTTCTTGATAATAATAATTATTATGGTTGTTCTTGAATTTTTTATATCATAAAATATTCCTAATGGGGATATTATAGTAGTTTCAAAGCACCACTTTGCATCAACTCTTTTAATTATCTCATCCTCTTTGTCAACAAGTACAAACCTTAGTTTCACACTAGGTCATTATATCACCCTTTAAGTCAAGGTTCAAGTTTCAAGTTATCACACACTACCATGGTCACACCATCATCCTATGCATTGTTGCTTATTATTTTCCATCTTTATCAAAAATTGTTAAATTAAATCTAAGGGCCTGGCATAAAGAGAAAATCCTCTCTTTGCAAGCTAACAAAGGTGTTTGTAAACTCTACTAGTATTTTTTGAAGATGATCTTTGTTTGTACATACTAAAAGTTTCTAGTTGTGGGGGTTGAATTTATTGTGAAATATTATTTTTGAGAGTTAAAGATCAAATACATGGGCACAAAGATCACTTATACATTGCAAGAGTGCCCCAAGTTGGTGCATAGTTCCAAAAGTTATAGGGAAAATCCAACTCATCCTATACACGTCAAATTTAGTTTCAAAAAATAGGTATCAATATTCTATTTCATTTAAATCCATCTCATCTCTAACTTCAAAGCACACATTTACTTTTTTTTATTCTATTTTCACAAATGATTTAGAGATGTGTTTTTCTATCGAGATCTTCAAGTCTAGGTGAATTTATTTATTATCTCTTTTATTTATTTACCCAACATAATTTTATTGGGATATTTTATTTCTCTACACTTTCAAGTTGAATCCAACATTCAAATTCCTCTAGGATTTTACCTTGAGGTTTTGACCTTCCTAATATCTCTATTTTTCAAATTTGGTTGGAATTTATTAAAGTTTGTGTTACACCCCATTGTGCATTTACCTATTTACTATTACTATGTTAGGGTAAATTATTGCATATGTGAATGTATTTGGAATTTTGAATGGAAAATATATATATGTGGTTGCACTTTGTTTTTCTAAATCGTTGGAAAATTATGAATGAATGTTTATTTCATTTGATGTTATATAATGGAATGGATATCTGGAATGAGTGGTTATTGAATTTGATATTCTAACTATGAAAAGTATAATGTAAATAACTAACTACCATGAAAATGTGTTAAGTTGGATGCAGTTTTAAAATCAATCCTTCATAAGCAAGGGGAAGTATCACTCAGGAGAATAACTTGGTCGAGTAACCAATAACAAAACCTGATTGAGCTTACACACACACTCACTTATAGAATGGTTGATTCAAGTCATAGTTTTGGGAATTGGTAAGTCATCCTTTAGTATGATGTCTTGCAGTACGAAGGATCTTGATTTTTGTTAAGGGCATTTTTGGATTATGCTTAAATGCTTGGTACATGTGAGTTCTTCATATTACTATACTTGAATGATGAGATATATATATATATATATATATAGAATGCATATATATGTATACATGTGCAAGTCGATGATAACCCATACATGTGGGATAATATGTGCATGAGAGTATGTAGGTAGACATACCTACACACATTCATGGACGGGTTGCTCACGGGTATGGTGATATCGAGAGGACAATGAGACATGTATGTATATATATATATATACATCACATGTATATATACCTATTGATAAGATAGCAAGTGTTTACATGTGTAATTGTATAATTGAATGTATATATGAGATATATACATATATACATATGTATACACATGTCGATATATGCGTATGTGTTGACAAATGGGAATGTCCATACGAGTATGTCGATATATGTATATGTACGTATACATGTATATAGATATATATACAAATGATATTGTATATGAAATGTTAACTTGATCTCATTCATTTGAATATCAAGTAGAATATTTGGACAAACTTATTTGTCAAAGAATATATATTTGAATATATACATATATATAAATAGCGTTAAATGTTGTTTATTAATGTTATATATATATATATATACTAATGGTTGATTTATGGAAGATAAGCCATGGTTGATTTAATGTGAATGTAGCACTACATTTAAACAATGCAATGCTAAGTATTAAACCACATTTATCAATATTGATTTAATAGGTTATGGAAATACATAAGTATTAAAACTATTGTGTAAAGTTTATATAACACAATGATAAAGTGTTGTGCACTATAAGATGTAACGTGTCGAGTCAAAGAATAAGCCACGTTATAATGAAGGAAGTTGATTCACTGAAATGTGTCAATTTCTATGTCTTTGACCAAGTCGACTATGTGAAACACAACCAAATAGAGTTTGACTTCCTCTGTTTTGACAACAAGCTTGTAAATAGGAAATATGATGAATAGTTGGTGCCATAATATGAATTTTGTGTTTCTTTTAGAAGTCTTTTTAGCTTGTAAGTCAATTTCCAGATTGAAGCACGTGCTTTGTGAACTAGTCAAAACTGTCGTGCCAAGCATTGAGTTGATCTATTGTCTTATTTGAGTGAGTATTGAGATAAGAAATCTACAACCTTTTTATTATTAAGTCGAGTCGATGGTATTGTGCTGAGAAGTGTCATATCATGAGCCTTGTTTGTAGCCTGTAGATGTTGGTTTTTGAGTATAAATAAGTGGTATTCTCACCTCATTTGGATACACTTCTATGCATCTTTACGCTACTCCATTCTATTGCATTTTTACTAAGATAATTCTTATTTTGTTGAGAGTTATCGTGAGGAAATTTAGTGAGAGGGATTGAGAGGGATTTGTTGCTAAGTTGATTTTAAGAGGGGGGGGAAGCTTGAGATCCAGAGAGTCAATTGGAATAAATCATTAATAGGCATGAGATTCTATTCTCTTCATGTTTTATCTTTTATGTGATTGTTTGATTTCCTTAAGTGTTTAAATTAGAAATTGCATTAATTTGCTTGAAAAAGAGTAATAATCTATTTTATTGTGGGAAAGGAAAAGGATTATCGATATGATTTCCTTATAAGTTTTTGTATTTACTCCATATTAAGAAGAGATTGGATATCGTCTATAGTAATACATACTAGGATTGACGAAATGGGAATAGCTTGTTAAGTTATTTTATGCAAAGTTAATTTGTAGACTTAGAAAGCTCATATGTTATACCTAGGATTAGAATATCCATTGAAGGGGGTAAATTAGGCTTTGATGGTAGAGATACCATTGTGTTTTGGAAAAAGGGAATAGGTTATTTCTGAGGTCAATCACTACCAATTGAAGGAAATTACCTATGCATAGTTTATAATGGCCTAAAGTCAAATTGAGCTAGAGTAGTGTATGTGAATAGGATGACTATCACTCGAGATATTGAGTGAGAAAATTTTGGCCAAAGTAGTGTGATTTACTTTGGGTCCACTGTCAATTCACCGTGTTCATTTTATGCATGCTGGTTCAGGATTGTAGTTTCTACAAGTTCTAGTTATGTAGGGCACAACACTAAACTCAAAGTGGTTGTCGTTACGAGGTTACTCCACCAATCTCTTTGTCAAAGGGTAGGGACATCTATCAAATGATAGATGTGTGGGGGGCCACATTTGATTATGTGGTTGGCGAAAAAGTGCTTGAGTGATGCTTCTCCTCCTTAGTTGGTGACCAAGATTTGAAAGGAGATTCGTGGACCATCTATATCTATTGATTTGAAGATTGATTGAGCTATGTATGTATTTTGTATACAATCTTTGGAATATTGTAATATGTGGAATATTATATTTGGAATTTGTTATGTCATCTATGTTAATTTGTTCTCTTTGGAAAATAATTTTTTTATGGCAAAGGTTAAGAAACATAGTTTATATACTTGAAAGTGAAAACTTAGGAAATTTACTTGTGTGAACAACTGGCATATTACACATGGTATCAAAGCTATTGGGTTTAGCTTTGGAACCTATGTGATCACCATACTTTCCATCCAACATTGAATGAGACTAATGTTTGGAAATTTTTGTGTTGAGATGGTACATCTCAAGTTAACTGCAAGGAATTCAATAATCAGGAATGAGTGCTACCTAAAAGCCAAGCAAGAAAAAGAGGCCATTGTTCGTACGATAGAGGGTACCAACTATGATAATGTTGTCTAGTTAAGCGATACTGAAACTTTCAATCACACTCTTTCTTAGATTAGTGAAGTAAAGAGAAGAATGGAGGAATCCAATTTCAACTATCTACCTCTAGTTTCACTAGCAAAGTACGATTCCTTGTCACTTTCTAGGGATATGCCCTCAGAAGAGAGTGTCAGTCCAACATTAATATTTAGAGACCCTAGAGTCCTTCCTATGTCGAAATTGATTGTAATTTCCTCAACTAATGAATTGGAGGGTTATGTCCCCATTAACTATCTATCAGATGATAAATCCAAAGGTTATTACCCCTTTTGGGATAGAGAAGATCAAATGAGAGATGAACAAAAATATGAAGGGTATAACTCGTTGAGTTATGTGTCAGAGAGCGAATCTGAGGGATACTCTCCACTTGACTACTTGAATAGTCACTCTATGAAATTGAAAGGATATTTAGATCCTTGTAAATAATAAAAAATCATGTGTTTATCAAAAGCTTGTGCTCAAATCTTATGTGAAATTTATTTTATGTGCAAATGAATGCTCATTTAAATGTTATCCATAAGATAGTAAGAACATGACTGAATCTAATAAAGAAGAACCTTCAATTATAATCCTTTTATTGAAAGGATGGTGAGAACAGGGACTAATCCTAGAGGTAGTCAGGAAGTTGGACAAGGTCTGGAGGGTGTTGAAGCTAAATTGGATCAAATTTTGGCTCATTCACGAAACCAATGCAAGGTTAGGAAATCTTGAGTAGGAAGTAAGGGAAAAAGATAGAGTAGAATAGGAAGTTCTGATTAATGAAGAAGTCCCTAATAACGAAGATGAGGGAGATAATTCTCGTGATCATGTTCAGACCCATGAACATGAGAATAAGAAATCACACTCTCAATCTGAAGGAACTAGTAGGAAGCATTTGGCTACTAAATTTTTTAGGGACATGAGGAAAATAACCCCACCAAAATTTGAAGTTAGCACTAGCAGGGAAGAAGTTGAGGCATGGTTGATTCAGATGGAAAAATATTTTGAGATCACAAACTATTCTGAGGTCATAAAAGTAGTATGGGGATCCTTTCAATTAGTAGGAGAAGCCTCTAACTAGTGAATGAACAAGAAAATGGAACTCAGACTTAGTTCTTTGAAATTTACATGGAACGAGTTTGTTGAAATATTCTAGAAAAGATGGTTGCCTCAACTCTTTTACAACCAAAAACTCATTGATCTTCAAAATTTAAAATAGGGAGAGATGTTAGTAAATGAGTATTGGGACAAGTTCACCCGATTGTTACGGTATGTACCAATGTATCAGAAGGATGAATGTTTCTACATAAGGAAATTAATTATAGGGCTTAATAGACAGATTGGTGGTGAGATAGATGTTCATGGTCCAACCACTATGGACCTAGTTTATGAGAAGGTTGTTAAGCAAGAGAAAAAGCTCAAAGCCATCTCCATCTACAAAGAGAATAAGAACCATAAGAAGTTCGCAGGAGCTCAAGTTAAACCAACTCTAAGGAAGTTTGAAGGAGTGCAAGATTTTCAAAAACAAGGGGAAAAGGGACCCCAAAATAGTGGAAGAGAATCAAGGAGGGAACGCAAAATGAATAATTTTAGTGGTGGTAATGCTAACAATGTTGGAAGTAATGCTAGTAAACCTAATGAGTCCGCAAGGAAGAAAGGACCAACAACATGATGTTTCACATATGGTGGAGACAAATTTGCTATAAATTGTCTTAATAAGACTTTTGGGTCACAACCTTATGGAAACCCACTTCCTTCCCAAAAAATGATGTTCCAGCAGAAGATTCATGATGCCTTGGATGATCATCAAGTAGAGTATCATGTTACTCCAGTGGAGACTCCAGATATTTTATTTGGTTTTCCTATTTCCATACTTATAGATACTAGAGGTACTGAAAATTTTGTTTCACTTTGAACAGCAAAGCAAATATCTAGGAAAGTTGGTTATATGGAAAAGTCATGGCTTGTAGAATATGAAAACCATACAAGAGCAATGGTGGAACAATGTTTATTTGAAGCTAGGATTGAATTACCTTGTTTCTCTATGGAGGTTAACCTATATGTAGCACCCTTAGGATCCTATGATGTTATCCTAGGAATGAACTGGCTTTGGAAGCATAGTGCTAAGGTGGACTGCCATACCAAAATAGTAGAGTGCTTGGATGATTTGGGTAACCAAGTGACGTTGCAAGGGATACCTAGGGAAGTCAAGTTGCGTCAAATCTTTGCCATGCAATTTTCTTAAGGCTAAGAAGAAAGGATGCAAGCTCTTTGCAATAAAGATGGAAAAGCTTGAGGAATATAAGGAAGATATTTCTCAAGTTGGCATTGTCAACTATGAGTCACAAGATTACCAAGAGATGGAAGAAGGTGAAATGATGGAAACTGGAGAGACGGATATGGTATGGAAGTTTTTGGGTGTGTTTCTTGAGGAACAAATTGGACTACCATCAAAAAGGGTATTTGATTTCTCCATAAATATAGTACTCAGATCAAAACATGTTTCCAAAGTGCCTTACAAAATGACAACAACTAAGTAAATGGAGCTCAAGGCACAAATAGATGAATTGTTTTCTAAGGGATTGATAAGACCCAGTGTATCGCCCTGGGGAGCACCAGTAATCTTTGTGAAGAAGGATGGTACATTGCAATTGTGCATAGATTATTGAATGCTTAACAAAGCTACAATAAAGAACAAGTACCCATTGCCACGCATTGATGACCTTTTTGATCAAATGCAGGGAGATAGTGTGTTTTCCAAGATTGATCTACAATCTAGATACCACCAATTAAGAATCAAAGATGAGGACAATTTTTGAGACTACTTTTAGAACCAGATATGGGCATTATGAGTTTACAATTCTACCATTCGAACTTACTAATGAATCGACAACATTTATGAACCTAATGAACAACGTGTTTAGGGATTGCCTAGATAAGTTTGTTTTGGTTTTCTTGGATGATATCCTAATTTTTTGAAAGAATGAAGAGGATCATGGAAAGCATTTGGAGATAGTTCTACAATGCTTGAGAGAACATAAGTTGTATGGGAAACTCTCTAAATGTACCTTCTTTCAGAAGAAAGTACAGTATCTTGGACATGCGATTTCAGCTAATGGTATTTCAATCGATCCGACCAAGATCAAGGTAGTGCTAGAATGGACAATTCCCAAAAATGTCTTTGAGGTAAGAAGTTTTATGGGTTCGGCAAGATATTATTGGAAGTTTGTTGCAAAATTCTCTAGAATAGCCTTTCCAATTACTTCTTTGTAGAGGAAAGGGAAGAAGTTTGAGTGGACAGATAAATGCCAAGAAACATTTGATCTACTCAAGGAGAAGTTGACTATTGCTCCAATTTTGAAAGTACTAGATCCTAATGGTGACTTCACTATTATCATAGATGCATCGAGAGAAGGCTTAGGTGGAGTTTTAATGCAAGAAGGGCAATTAATTGCTTATAAATCAAGGACGTTGAAACCCTATGAACAAAATTATGCATCACATGATTTAGAGTTAGCAACGGTGGTTCATGCATTACAGATGTGGAGGCATTACTTGTTGGGAAATCCCTTTGAGATGAAAAGGGATCATCACGGTTTGAAATATCTATTTACCCAGCCTAATTTGAATGCATGGCAAAGAATATGGTTGGAGTTGATATTTGATTATGACTTCAATATTAGCTACATCAAGGGAAAATAAAATCGAGATGCTAATGCCTTAAGTCGTAGATGTCATATTGCCTCAATAGTAACAATCCAAACCAACTTTAAAGGTCAAGTGTTGCAAAAATGAAAGGAGGATGAGTACTACATGCAAGTTAAGCAAGCACTCACAAGAAATCCACAAGATGCAAGGTATGAAGGATTTCACTTTGAACCCAATGGATTGCTAAGGTATATGGGAAGAATGTATGTGCCTAACTCTGAAGAGTTAATAAATCTTGTGTGGAAATAAGTTTATGAAGCACCATACTCTAGACATCCTAGTGTGACAAAAATGTTGGTTGATATGAATCCATTATTTTTTTGGAAAGGGATGAAAGGGGACACTTCTAGATTTGTGGCTAGGTGCTTATAATTTCAAAGGGTGAAAGCTAAACATCATCATCTTGCACCTGCTTACTATACCCACATGATATTCTAGAGAGTAAGTGGCAAGTCATTAGTATGGACTTTGTGCAAGGATTGCCTATGTCAAGGAATAAGCACAATGCCATTCTTGTAGTTGTGGACAAGCTTGCTAAGGTAGCACATTTCATACCTAGGAATCTAACTGATGGATCTCCTATCATAGCTCGAAAATTCATTCAAGAGGTGTTTAGACTGCATAGAATTCCTGAGAAGATTATCTCGGATAGGGATGCGTGTGTGACCTCAAGGTTTTGGTAAACCTTATTTTCTACACTTGGGACTCAACTAAATATAAGTTCAATATATCATACAGAAATGGATGGACAAACAGAAAGGGTGAATCAAGTACTCAAAGACCTACTAATAATGTATTGCATGGATCAACAATACAAGTGGGAATATTACTTGCCTTTAGTTGGATTTTCTTATAACAATTCCTACCATTATGCAATAAAGATGGCTCCTTTTGAAGCATTATATGGTTGAAAGAGTTGAACCCCTATAATTTGGGATAAACTTGAGGATAGGGTGAGTCTTGGGCTAGAGATGTTGGCTAAAATGGAGGAAAAGGTTAGAATTGTTAAGCAAAGACTAGTTGAAGCCAATGATAGACAAAAAATCTATGCAGATGCAAAGCGAGTACCCAAGAATTTCGCAGTAGGTGATAAGGTGTTGTTTGAGGGTAAAACCTCATAAGAGTTCCATCAAGTTTGGAAAGTCATCCAAACTAGCTTTGCGCTACGTAGGTCCTTTTGAGATTCTTGAGGAAGTGAATCCTGTAGCTTACCGAATTGTGTTGCAACCAGCTCTTGCCCAGATGCATAACGTCTTTCACATTTCTTACCTAAAGAAGTATATACTAGGAGATAATCATGTGATTGATTAGAATGCTTTACAGGTGCAGGATCTGGAAGTGGTAACAATCAAGCCTATCAAGGTGCTCGGAACACGTAAGCTTCACTTGCGTAACAGAAAGGTTTTGTAGTGCAAAGTCCAATGGGACCAATATGTAGAAGATTTTGTCACTTGGGAAGACTATGTTGAGATAGGAAAAAAATTTCCACATATCTTACGTGCTTTTGAAAGTACTTGAATTTTTTTTTTGTTTGCTTTGTTTAGTTTATGTTTGCTACATAAAATCATTAGGGATGATAATTCACAAGGGGGGAGTATATTACACCCCATTGTGCATTTACCTATTTACTATTACTATGTTAGAGTAAATTATTGCATATGTGAATGTATATGGTTGCAATTTGTTTATCTAAATCATTAGAAATTATGAACAAACATTTATTTCATTTGATTTTATATAATGGAATGGATATCTGGAATGAGTGGTTATTGAATTTGATATTCTAACTATGAAAATTATAATGTAAATGCTTATTTTTATGAACGGTTGACTACCATGAAAATGTGTTGAGTTGGATGCAAGTTTAGAATGAATCCTCTAGAAGTGAGGGGAAATATCACTCAGGAGAAGAACTTGGTTGGGTAACCTGTAACGAAACCTAACTAAGCTTACACACACACTCACTTATAGAATGGTTGATTCAAGTCATAGTTTTGGGAATTGGTAAGTCATCCTTTAGTATGATGTGTTGTAATACAAAGGATCTTGATTTTTGTTAAGGGCATTCTTGGATTGTGTTTAAGTGCCTAGTGCATGTGATTTCTTCATATTACTATACTTGAATAATGAGAGAGATATATATAGAATGTATATATGTGTATACATGTACATGTCGATGATAACCCATACACGTGGGATAATACGTGCATGAGAGTACGTAGGTAGACATACCTATGCATGCTCATGGACGGGTTTCTCATGGGCATGGTGATATCGAGAGGACAATCAGACATGTATGTATATATATACCTATTGATAAGATATCAATTGTTTACGTATGTGATTGTATAATCGAATGTATATATAAGAGATATATACACATGTATACACATTTTGATATACGCATGTGTTGAAAATGGGAATGTCCATACGAGTATGTCGATATATGTATATGTACATATACATGAATATAGATATATATACAAATGATAATGTATGTGAAATTTTAACTTGATCTCATTCATTTAAATATCAAGTGGAATATTTGGATAAACTTATTTGTCAAAGAATATATATAAATATATATTTGAATATATATATATATACATATATATAGCGTTAAATTATATTTATTAATGTTATATATATGCATATATATATATATATTATATACTAATGGTAAATTTATGGAATATAAGCCATGGTTGATTTAATGTGAATGTAACACTAAATTTAAACAACACAATGCTAAATATTAAAATGCATTCATCAATATTGATAATAGGCGATTGAAATACATAAGTATTAAAACTGTTGTGTAAAGTTTATTTAACACAATGATAAAATGTTATGCAGTATAAGGTGTAACGTGTTGAGTCAAAGAATAAGCCGCATATAATGAAGGAGGTCGATTCATTGAAATGTGTCGATTGCTATGTCTTTGACCAAGTTGACTATGTGAAATGCAGCCAAATAGAGTCTGACTTATTCCTCTGTTTTGATAGAAATCTTGTAAATAGGAAATGTGATGAATAGTTGGCACCATAATATGAATTATGTGTTTCTTTTAGAAGTATTTTTAGCCTATGAGTCAATTTCCAGATTGTTTAGCATGTGCTTTATGAACTAGTCAAACTGTTGTGGCAAGCATTGAGTCAATTTGTTGTCTTGTTTGGGTGAGTATTGAGATAAGAAATCTGCCACCTTTTTATTATTAAGTTAAGTTGATGGTATTGGGTTGAGAAGTGTCATATCATGAGTCTTGTTTGTAGCCTGTAGATGCTATTTTTTGAGTATAAATAAGTGGCATTCTCACCTCATTTGGATACACTTCTTCTATGCATCTTTACGCTCCTCCATTCTACTACATTTTCATCGAGAGAATTCTTATTTTGTTGAGAGTTATTGTGAGGAAATTTAGTGAGAGGGGTTGAGAGGGATTTGTTTCTAAGTTGATTTTAAGAGGGACGCAAGCTTGAGATATAGTGAGTCAATTGGAATAAGCGATTAATAGGCATGAGATTCTATTCTCTTCATGTTTTATCTTTTATGTGATTGATTTATTGCCTTGAGTGTTTAAATTGGAAATTACATTAGTTTGCTTGAAAAAGAGTAATAATCTATTTTTTTGTGGGAAAGGAAAAGGATTATTGATATGGTCTCCTTATAAGTGTTTGTGCTTACTCCATATTAAGGAGAGATTGGATATCATCTATAATAATACATACTAGGATTGACAAAATGGGAATATCTTGTTAAGTTTATTGGAAGTATGTCCTATATTGTCATTGATGTCACCATGTTGGTTCAGTACCTTGTACCGGCATACAAATCAAGCTTATTTGATCTGGTATTTTTGTTCGCATATTCTCTCTGATAATCAGTATGATCTAAGGTTTTGGGAAAAGGCTTATAATGGTTGGAAGCATGTTTGTATGTATTCTCAGATGTTCATATGTTTGGGTGATGTGTTGGCATCAGTTTTTGTGATTGTATTTCAGTATTAGGTTAATCATACCCGACTTAATATTCAATCTATAGCTCAACATGGATTGCATATTATATGTGATACATAGCTTTGGTCCCAGCCGACATGATGTTGCATGACACGGGTGAATTTTAGAAAAGCGTTATATGAAGCTGACAAGTTATCATATGAATTGCATTCAATTAGGCTAACCTAATTAATGCATGCAGATATATCAGGTATATATGCAAGATGGTTAGAAGAAGAATACAAGGAAGAAAGAATGGGATGTGAATGCGAAGAAAAGAAGAAGTGCGTGTATAAGAGAAGTGTGTGAATAGATGGTTGAAGATTAGTTTGTTGTCATGCAGGCAAATACTTTGAGCATCAAAGGAACTAAATCTGCACTTGTGGTGTAACTTCATCAGTTCAACTCTGGCAGTTAGCCATTTTTGTTTACACAATTTTGGTAGGTAGTGAGCTTTCATGTTCAAATAGTGATTCCTTGTAAGCAGTGAGTTTTTTGTATTTGGTAGTAAGCCTCTTTGTTATCAGTATTGAAATAACTATATATATTGTGAGCTAATCCTCACCGTGGATTTTCCCTCATTAGGTTTTCCATGTAAAATTTGGTGTTCTTGTGTTGTGGAATTTCATCTTTTGTTATTGCTCTTATATGTTCTATTTTGTAAGAAAATTAAAGGTGATTGTTCAATAAGTTTTTCTGGATACTGATTCACCCCCCCCTCTTAGTATCTAGTTTATTCAACAAAGTTATTTTATGTAAAGTTAATTTGTAGACCTAGAAAGCTCATATGTTATACCTAGGATTAGAATATCCATTGAAAGGGTTGAGTTATTCTTTTGATTATGCCTTGATTGTAGAGATACCATTGTGTTTTGGGAAAAGGGAATAGGTTATTTCTGAGGTTAATGACTACCTATTGAAGGAAATTACCTATGCATTGTTTATAATGGCCTAAAGTCAAATCAAGCTAGAGTAGTGTATGTGAATAGGATGACTATCACTTGAGATATTGAGTGAGAATACTTTGGTCAAAGTAGTGTGATTGCCTTTGGCTCCACTATCAATTCACCGTGTTCCTTTTATGCATGCTAGTTTAGTATTGTAGTGTCCACAAGTTCTATTTATGCAGGGAACAACACTAAGCTCAGAGTGGTTGTCGTTATGAGGTTACTCCACCAATCTCTTTGTCGAAGGGTAGGGCCATCTATCAAATGATAGATGTGTGGGGGACCGCATTTGACTTTGTGGTTGATGGAAAAGCACTCGAGTGATGCTTCTCCTCCTCAGTTGGCGACCAAGATTTGAAAGTAGAGGGACCATCTATATTTATTGCTTTGAAGCTTGGTTGAGCTATGTATTTATTTTGTATACAATATTTAGAATATTATATTTGTAATGAAATCAAATATTTGGATTTTTTTATGTCATCTATGTTAATTTTTTCTCTTTGAAAAATAATTTTTTTATGGCAAAGATTAAGAAACATAGTTTATTTACTTGAAAGTGAAAACTTAGGAAATTTACTTGCGTGAACAATTGGCATATTACAGTTTGGATCCACTCTCACTTGTTCCTTAATGATTTATAACGATTAATTATTGTCCCTTTATTATTGTTCCTTCATTGATCCCTAAAACCTACTATTTAACTATGGTTCATGTGTGCAGGTGTTTTAACTGAGCCTAAAGTGCAAAACCAAAAGAAACACAAACAAGGAAAACACAAACAACACCTCGGATTAGGCCTAAGTTGAACTTGAACAAATGCAAGAAAAGAATGATGTTACCTTGTCCAAGTTGGTCGGTTGGTCGGCCATATAGATTCGTTTGATTTGTGTGCTCCTAGATCGATTTTGACAGCATAACGGCTTGCAAATGCTTGATTTGGATGCAAGATGATGGTTGGAGATTGAAGGCTTGAGATGGGTTGAGAGATGAGTGAAGTTGAATGCTTGAGAAGGATTGAAGGTGATAGATTGCTTGAATGTCTGATTGTGAATGATTATGGTTAGAGAATGCTTGAGAGTAAATGAATGTGTTAGATTCGTTCTTGGCCAAGGGCAAGAGATCAAGGGTGGAGATCAAAGGTCGACCAAAAGAAATTAAAAATTCATTTTTAATATGCATGGGGAAGACAAAAGGAATAAAATATTCTTGGAAAGCCCTGGGTGAATAAATGGAATTTAAAATTCCATTGGAAAGTACATGGGGATTGTAAATGGAATTAAAAATTCCATGAAGGGTCTTGGGAAAATAAAATGGAATTAAAAAATTTCATTAGGATGTGACAAGAGTTGACTAAAGGGTTGATTACACTAGTTAATCAATGATTAGGTGAAGGTTAGGTGGCTAATGATGATTAGGAGCCAAATTGAAAAATTTGGAGGATGTGACACATCCTAATCATGGATTAGGAATGTGCACATCCCTAATGATGGGATTAGGAGATGAATTAGGATTAAGTGTGGATGAGACATAAAGGGAATTAAATAAATGGGTTATTTATTTAATTCTTTGAAGAAAGAAGTGAAAGGTAAGGTATTTAATTATTTAACTAAATACCTTAGGGATTTAGAAGACTTTAGGGGTATTAATTAAATAATAGTAGTACTACTTAGTTAATGTGGATAAAAAGCTATTTAGACAAAAAGGGGAAATTTGACCAAATATAAGTGGTCAAATTTAGATGTCTATATTTTTCCCCTCTTTGAGATGGTGTTATGAAGTAGCATCATTTCAAAGAAGATTAAAAGATAGCACCAGGAAGAAGATGATTGGATTGGGAAAGATGCCCTAGTCATTCAAAGGAGTAACTAGGAGGAAAGATGATGAGAGTGAAGATGAATATTAGGGATTGAGGATGCCCCCTCGAGAGGACATGCGGGTTCAAGAGAACACAAGTGTGTTATCGAAATGGATGAGATGATGAAAGAGTAGATGGTAGGATGATGCAAAAGGATGGATAAGAGAGGATGAGAGAGATGAAGGGATAATAGAAAGCACAAATTGATTCAAGGACAAATATGATGTTGCCCCGATCAAGCTACAAGCCAAGATGGATTGATGATGGATGGATTTTTGTTGATGAGGGAATGATATATCTCGAAACAACACAAGGATAAGGGAAGGATACATCCCAATGATGGCAATGATGAGATTGTTTTTGATGAGGGAAGCATATATCCCAAAACAACACAAAATGATAAGGAAGGATACATCCCAAGGATTATAAATGATAGTCTTGTTGATGAGGGAAGGATACATCCCAAAACAACACAAAAGGATAGGGAAGGATACATCCCGATGATGATGATGATTGGGTCAGGGCTTGTAGCAAGGCTGAGAACAAGACCAAGGATGTGATTAGATGATTTGTGTTAGATTGAACGAATTAAGATTTGAGTGAGATGTGAGAGTAGTGAAGGATGAATGGATATCGACCAAATCAAGCAAGTTAGTTTTGACATGTTATGCTGCCATGTAATGAGCACTTAATTTGATATAGCACAAGACACAAGATGCCAGGTTATGAGGAACCAAGGAAGATATGTGTCTAATGCATGAAACAAACACAACTGACAAGAAGGCTATTCCAACACCCCAAAGTTGCAAGGACTTTCATTGGGCCAGGTATTAGGATAAACACAAGCACAAAGGATGCCCCAGTGTAACACAAGACCACAAGGATCTTGGTGGGTACTATGTGGGACAAACAAGAAGACAAAATCAGATAAAAAGATCAAGATATGCCCCTATGTTGACCAGTCAAAGCACACCATGATATGATGGATCACGGTGACCTTGACGAGGTATAATAGGAAGCTCAAATGATAAATAAAATGTCAAAAACATCAAAAGATCACAATCAAATTTCAAACATCATTTACCATAGGATCAAAAGGATGGATGAGATTGATGAGGTCTGTTAGGAAGGATGCATCCTTTTGAAACCAAAGATGGAGGCTAAGCTAAAGGATCAACATGACGTAGGATATTTGAAACCAATTGAACCTCATGATACGAGTGACCTTTGTTTGTGAATACCAGCTAGGGTAGAGATTTACTTGACTACACGTCAAGACGAACAAAAGACCAGGAGACAAGATAGAAAAAATATGACACAAGACTCTAAAGACCTAGGGGATATCAAATCGACACACCCTAAAGACCTAGGGGCTCAAGGGTTGATCAAAGATCAGACTTGCCTACGTGAAAGCACAAAGCCCTTGTAGTTCGACAAAATATTGACAACCGACCATGGATAAAAATTAGAAAGAGGACGATGTAGACCATGATGGATGACAAAGATCAGATGGAGAAATGCCCTAGGGGTGGATCAAATGAGAGACCTTGCCTACATGAAAGTGCAGGGGCAACGTAGTTTGACACAAGGCCAAAGACAAATAAGGGACAAGGGATGATGAGGTGACCATGATAAATGGATAAAAAGGATGGAGCCGATATGATGAGCCAAGATAGTTTGTGTGGATGGGATGGTCGATATGCCTAAGATGTGGATTAATGTGAAGCTCAAGGATGGGATAGTTATCCAAATCATCGAAACATAAATTGGGAGGATGATATGATGAATAGATGAGTGATAAGAAGAGATAGGAGATCAGAAGATGTGAGAAATAGATAGGAGTGATGATAGTGAGATAAATTGCATTGGATTTTTGGGTGTAGCCTATATCTAGATACCAATGACAAGGGATTATGAGATGAAAGGAAAAAAATAGAGGTAAATGGAAGGAGTGATAAAGATGGGGAGATAGAAAGATGTGAGGATGGATGGATGGAGGGACAAGGATATGGAAAGACGAAATGGATTACTAGATGGATAAAGGGATGGGGAGATAGAAAGATGCGAGGATGGATGGATGGAGGGACAAGGATTTGGAAAGACATAATGGATTACTAGATGGATAAATGGATGGGGAGATAAGGATGAAAAGATGGAAAAGGACTAGTGGATGGATGGATAGGGAGATAAGGATTTGGAATATGGAAGGGATTACTTGGAGGGATGGAGGGATGATGTCACAAAGAAGGTGATGCCCCACTCTAGATATGTTGTGCGTGATGAGGCAAGAGGGATGGTAGATAGTAGGGGGGTAAATAAGGGATGGAGATGGATCGTAGTAGGATGGGTGGACAATGGAAGATACGTGGATGTGGATAGGATGCATGGATAAGGAAGGTGGATGGATGGGGATAGGAATAGGATAGTGTATGGATGAGGGGAATGTATGCCAATAGATGTCCAAAGCATGTATATATGTTCCCCTATCTTGATCAAGATCACAAATAAGGTGGAGGGACTAGATATAAATGGGATATGATGGATAGGATGTAGAAGATAGGTGGATGTAGGAGATGGAGGAAAGGGATGCATAGATGGAGGTTGCCCCCAATTGTGGAAGTAAACCGAATAGGGGATTTACACATGATGCATGTTTTCCAGGTTTTCATCATGGTACTTATCCAAGGTGCGTGTTTTCCAAGTTTTCACCATTGAATGAATTATTTCTCTTTACTATTTTTTTTTGGATTTTTGGATTTTTTTATTTTTTGTATTTTGGCTTTTTGGACAGAAATGTGGATGGAGATGGATAAGGATAGGGATGTGGATAAATGAACTCAGAAGACATGTGATAAGGGGATGGACGAAGGACTCAAGCATCAAGTTCCATATGAGGTAATAAGAGCCCATGTGTAAAGCGACTATTGGATGTTGGTACAACCTTATTAGAATGGATGGATTATGCAAGAGGATGGATTAAAGGGATTTGATGGGGGAGATATGGGGGATAGTGGATGTGATGTTGGAAAGTGTATGGATGGAGTGATGGAGTGGATGTGTGATTGGGGAAGGTATTTAGGACCAACATTGGCACATGTGGTGGTGGATGTGAAAGGATAGGAGGATGAATGGATGGAGAGTGTGGAGATAATGGAGGAGTTGGGATAGTGAATTTTAGGACATAGGGACCCAAGATAGATTTACGATATGGGGGATGTGAATGATTTATTGGTGGATTAGAAACTTTGGATGTCGTTATGGATTTTTCATCTGAAGGCATTGAATCTTTTTTCTTTGGGATCCACATGGTTTTGATTTTCGCTTTAGTGGGCCTTGATAGCCTTTCAGATGGATTAGGATTTTGGATTTAATTTTTTTTTCTTCAACATGTCTTTTTAAGGGGACATGAGGAGCTTTAGATTCATGTGGATGTTTGGATTTATGCATTTTTACTTTGGCATCCAAAGTGCTTTTAGTCACAATGGGATGGGTATGAGGTGATGGATGATGTGAAGGAGACATAGATGGAGTGATAGAGGTAGGCTTTTGATGATGATGCATGGATGGAGGGGTGCCTTTGTTGATCCTGGTCAAGGATTATGAATTTAGGATTCTTATGATGCGTGGTAGGGACAGGTGATGAATGGATGAGAGGATGAAGAGGATAAGATGGAGGAGGTGATTTTGGGATATAAGGTCCCAAAATGGATGTTGTATATGGAGGATGTATTGTGGTGGATAGAGGTACGTAAGGACTCAAAATAGATGCAGTAGATGGGGGATGAGTGATGGTGGATGAAGGGACATAAAGACCCAAAATGGATTTAGAGGATGGAGGAAGATGGACGGTTGTTTTGAGGTGATACAATGGAGGAGGGGGGATAGCGACAAAGGATTTTGTGGAGAGATGGGAAGTGCCTCTTATTCCTTTGGAAGAGGCTTGCTTAGGATGTATGGAGGTTGTACCAACATTTTTGGAGTGTGATTCTTGGGAGATATATCCAAGACCTTGTGTGTTTGTATGTTCTTTGACCTGAATGGGCTCTAAATTACCGTGCTCATGAAGGCCTAAACCTTTTCCTTGATAGTTCATGTTCTTGAGCATGTGATCTATGGTGGGGTGTGTATTCTTTTGGAAGCATGATGCAAGTCCGTTAGCATGTGGAGGAGGAATGGTGGTGCATAGAATTTTTTTCTTCCATAAGGAGACCACCATGGATGAGTTTAATGTTACCAAGGTGATATAGAGGCGGTGTCAAGGTGGCAGAGCTAGGTGGTGATGAAGGACCAGGAGATGGAGATGATGGGATGGAAACATCTTGGTCTAGAGGAGTGAGCGATAAGGGATCAGGAGAGGGATTAGGTGTTATGACAAGATCTGCATTTGTGGTAGTGGGTGATAAGGTCTCATGAGATAGATTGATTAGATCTTGAGTGATAAGGGGATCATGGGATGGAGCAGATGAGTTAGTGTGATCTTGAGATGGGGTAGATGGGATGGTAGGATCAGGATCCAATTGAGGAGAGGGACCATGAGATGAAATGGATAGGAGACCATGATCTTGGGAGGGAGTAGATAGGATGGTAGGATCTTGATTTGGAGGAGGGTATATGTTGGTATGCTTTGGATCAAGCTCTTGGCATGACTCTTCTTGAGTGGGAGGTATGACGAGGGAGGAGTGTTGGGGGAACTCCTCAATAGGGGAAGATGAGAGGATGGAGGATTCATGAAGGTCATGGGATTGAAGTTTGGTAATACTAGGACTATGAGGAATGGATTGGATTGTGGTGTCTTCACTGGTTTCAGTGGTTCCAAGAGTAGAAGATGGGGATTCAATGGGTTTGATGGTTTCAACTGCTTGGATGGTGTTAGGAATGGTAATGGGAGTGATAGACATAGGATGGGGAAGGGCCTCATCACCAGTGATCGTACATTATAGAGCGGGAGGGCATGGTTCCACAACATCAAGATGTGGATTTGGGGATGTCTCTTCTATCATGAGTCCTTGGAAAACACCTGGAATGAGTGTAGGATTAGGTGGGGTGATGGGAATGGATGGAGGACTAGGATTAGGGACCAGTGGATTAGGATCAGATAAGGGGATGGGATTGGATGTAGGACTAAGAGGAGATAGGGGATTATGATTAGAGACTAGTGGATTAGGATTGGATGGAGGATTAAGGTATGATGGATTGGGGGGAGTTACATGGGAGGATGTGGATGCTAAATTAGGTTGGGAAGATTGGGATGGCGGATTATAGTAGGAATATTGGGATGGTGTATTAAGATAAGAGGGTGTGGGAGTTGAATTAGGATGGAAATATTGAGATGATGGATTAGGATAAGACGACGTGGGTGGTGGATTTGCATAGGAAGATATGGGTGGAGGATTGGGATGGGAAGATTGGGATGGTGGATTAGGATAAGAGAACATGGGTGATGTATTTGTGTAGGAGGATATGGGTGGAGGATTAGGATAAGAAGATTGAGGTGGTGGATTAGGATGGGAAGATTGGGATGTGGGATTAAGGTAGAGATATTGTGATGATTGATGATGATAAGGATAGGAGTATGGGGATAGTGGATTATTATTATAGGAGGATTTGGATGTTGGATAGGAGAGAGATGTAGAGAGAGGACATGATAGATATGTGGATGGTGAGAGTATTGGATATCCCTTGTCAAGGGTAGCGTAAGGACTATTATTAGATGCAGATGAAGGCATGGGGGGATAGTTTGGAGGAGTGCTTGGATTTTGGGAGGCTGACAGATGAAGCTTGCTAGCAGCAACATCAAAGGAATATATAATATACTCATCTTGATCAATAAGAGTTTTTTATCATCATCAACGTAGTTGGGATTCCCCTTGAATACTATTATTGCTTGTGTGGGAGGAGGATAAGGATTCATGATATTAAATGGAATGGATACGGATTGAAAATGTGGGAATAGATAATTAGAAGGAAAGAATAGATGATGAAAAGATAAATAGGATGGATTGGAAGAAGATATAGGTGGACTAAAGCTCAAGTTAGGATTCAGGTTAAGCTCATATGGGGATTGGATTAAATCTCAGATTCAGATTGGATTGAAGCTTAGATTAGGATGATGGGATTAAAGCTTAGATTATGGCCTGGGATAGTCCAGGGGTGATAGGATTGAGAAAAAATGAAAATGAAAATGAATTTTTTTTTCAATTTTTTCTGTCGTAGTAAATCGCATTTTTGGAGGTCTTCGAAGCGGAATTTGGGGTTGAAACTTGCATTGTTCCCTAAAATTGGGTAACTAAAGGCCCACTATTTTAGGGATTGAAATAGTACTCTTGGAGACCTTTCCAACGATGTAAACAGTTCTATATTCTGAGCACCGAGTAGAAATGACCCCAACAAGTTGGGGTAAATAAATTCCTTTTTGTTTTTAAATTTGATGGTTTGGGGATGAATAGGAAGAGGGGAAATTATTAGATTATGGTTTTGGACTAAGGAATATGTAGGCTAATTGTGGCATGAAGGATTCACCCTCTGTATTTTGTATGGGAAGCAGATTCACCTCTGTGTGAAGCAAATTTTCTCGAACAAAGAAGCAGATTCGCCCAAGTAGGGAAGCAGATTCGCCCCTAGGAGCAAGTTCACCCAAAAAGAGAGTTGGATTCACCCAAGAAGAGAAGTAGATTCACCCCTAGGAGAAAGTTCACCCAAAAAAGGAAGCAAATTTGCCCAAACAAAGAAGCAGATTCACCCCAGACAGTAGATTCACCCAAACAGAAATGCATAATCGCCCAAGACAACAAATTCACCCAAATAGAAAGGTAGAATCACCCAAGATAGTAGATTCACCCAAACATAAATGCATAATCACCCAAGACAACAAATTCACCCAAGAATAGCTGCAAGTTTGCCCAAACAGCTGACAGGTTCGCCTAAATAGCTGCAAACACTGAAGAATGGGTAGAGGTGACAGAAGAACGGGAAAGTGTGACCTTGAATATTTGCCTAATTGGATGAAAATTTCACCTAAACGGATTTGAACGAAGACTCAGACAAAAAAGGGGATGAGAACAGAGGAAACAGATGCCAAAACGGATCTGAATGGGGTCTTGGATAGAGAATGAGATAACAAAGGAAAAGAATGCATTTGGATAAACGGACCTAGAAGGAGATTTAGATGGAGGGTAGGACCACTAATGGACAAATGAATATGCCTAAAGGGATCCGAATGAGGACGATGACAAAGAACGGTGCAGAAAATGACCGAACGAACATCGAAACAGACCTAAACGGGGTCCCGGATGATGAAGAAAAGGAGGATTCGCCCCTTTGTTAGGGAAAGTTCACCCCAGTACTAAGCAAGTTCACTCAAATACAAGGAACAAGCGGATTTTCAAAGGGGGAGAAGAATGAACATTCGAATGGACCTGAATGAGGAATGGGATGACAAAACAGATGAATAGATTCGGCTAAACGGATCGGTATGGAGACTAAAAGGGAGGATAGGACCACCAATGGATAGATGGATGCACCCAAAATGAGCAAGATGGGGACTCAGATGAAGAATGAGACTGAAAATGGCCGAACAGGCACCAAAACAGACCCGAACGGGGTCCCGAATGAAGAATAAAAAGCAGATTCACCCCTCTGTAAAGGAACATTCACCCCTAAGAGTAGGTTCACCCCAATAGAGAGGTAGATTCACCCCTTGAGAGGAGCAATCTCACCCAAACAACAAACAAATTCACCTTGTGATCCTAATAAAATGCTACTCCTAATGTGAGATGCTAAATAGAAAACTAATAGTACAATGAGAAGAAGTAACAAGATAAAAGGGCACCTCAATAAGATTAGCCTAAGAAAATGGTGAAACAAAGGAGTAAGATAAAAACAAATGATGATTTAAGTGTGTTATACCTTTCCTTTGTTGCTCTTTCCTTAGTTGGCCCTTTGATTCTTCAAGAATTATGTACTCCTTGGATGGCAATGAAGTTGAATGGATGCAAGATGAATTGATGCAATATGGATTGATGATATAAGTGCTAAAATGGATGAGAGTTTGAATGACAATTTTGCAAGAGTTTTGTTGCAAAAGACTTGATCCATAAAATGAGGGAATTGAAGGGGTATTTATAAGCTAAATTGAATTCTCTAGAGAATTCAATGGTTGGGATTGATCCAACAAAGATCAAGATGAAGGGCTATGGTGAGTTGAGGACTCACAAGCCCTCACATTTTGACATGTGGAAGGTGAGATGTCTTAGGGTGGAGTGATGTGGAAATGAGGTGGAAGAGAAAGACAAGAGGTGGAAGGGAAGTACATGAGGTGGATGAAGGACAAGTACTTTTGAGGTACCTTGGGGGATGAGAAGATTTTCTCAAAAAGGAACTTCTTGTCCCCAAATGAGGATGAAAGAGACTTTTAAAAAAATTTAGAATTCCTCAAAAATCTCCATGGGAAAAGGGGAAGTGTGTAATGCCCCGCCAAGTAACCCTAAAGGAAGTTGTAATTAACGACTTAAGTGAACCAATTATTTTTTTATAAAGTGTAATAACATACATATTCACTTACTAATTAACAACCTCTAAGGCTACAAGGTTAGGATTACTTAAACCCACACATACATCTTACATAAACCATAACAATAAATACTTTATGAAATAAACATCATACATCATAAGAATACCACATAACATAATAAGATATTCAACCAAGATACCATCTCATAATCATTACCTTAATCCAATAGTTACAACACTCATTCCCAGAATGAGACAATAGTACATAAGATTACAATTACAAAATTCCACCTCATAAACATAAGAGGGATAAAATAACTTATACAAATAGAAATATTACAATGCAAAAAAATACAATAGAACTGTGAGCTATCCATCTGGATGTCTCACCTCCATGAACTGAAGATCAGGGGGACCCAACGGTTTTGGTGCATGTTCCACCCAACCATGTGGTACCCGAAGGCCCACCCCCCATGCTAGGAGATAGTAACCACATAACAAGGACAAAGATCCACAACCTCTAACCAAAGGTTGACTCATACTGACATAACCAAACAAATGAACCAAACAAGTACAACTCAGGTACAACACTAATATCACTGACATAGGTCACTTTGCTTCCAGACATAAAATCAACCAAATATGTTCAGAGAACAATACATGTATGCAAATACCAAACACCAAGGGAATCTCAAGTGCACACAAATGAGAAAACATAACCACTCCAACTCTAGGAGGATACAAATAATAGAACACACTCCAAACATCTTGGAGACAACAACACATAGTCCACTCCTTTCATAGGAGGTACAAAACATCCCCGTTCATGAAAATCGGGTAAAACTGAAAGGACGCCATGCACTAGCCAAGGGAAAATAATTGGATGGCATAAAGATTCAACAACCCCTATCCTCTAAGTTTTTTTGGAAGACTTATAATTTAAGACTAACACTAGATCCCAAAACCCACAATGCAACTTGACTTCATAGCAACAAAAACATTCAAGTCATAAATCAAATCTAATATTTGGATTTCCTAAACCCATATTCATTCAATAGGTAGTGTTGACAAAGTCAAAGACACGATAACTAGATCATCTAAAATAATCATAACCCCTATTTCCCTTTTCATTATTGAAAATCTAAAACAATTAACCTTACTTCCTTTTACTGAATACAGAGAATTAAATCCTTTAAGATAATCATGAGGAAGATACTACTTTTGGATATACTAAATCCATATCTCTTTCATAATCCAATCACAATGATTCAATTAATTTAAATAGAAATTAATAAATAACATAATTGATTGTCTCATCAATAAAACAACTTCTTAATTTACTTTTAAATCGACACAAATCCATGCAAGTAAACTCTTTCCATTTCCTAACCAAATCTTACATTTCATTCAATTTTTTATTTAGAACATGCAATCACTTTAATATGATAAAATATCGTTTATCTACCCATTTACCCATATACACTAATCAATCCATTTTAAATCTCTATTCAATAATATATTGCATGTTTCTTATTAAAATAAAATACGATAATGAATTTACACTTAATATATATATATATTTATGTTCCATATTATGTATACACCAAATATATATATTAATAACTTAATTATATATATTCTTTAATATTTCAATCACAACGATTAAAATTGTTCTATGGAAATAAATGAGACAAAACAAATATTTGCCTTTTCCAATATAATTAGTTCATAAATTTTCGTTTAATACAACATAAACTATTGCAAATACTATATTTAAATTTTCTATCCAAAATCTATACCACGCATTCTAATTTTATCCTTTAAAATCCCTATTCCCAATAATATAAAACTTTTGCTCTTTCAACTTAATTGAAATAATTAAACAAGTATCTTCAATCTACAAATACAAGAAATACTAATTTAAACAATTTCAATCAATTTCAATGTTTACTTCTAAAACTAACATCAGTTCTCTATTAACTGGATTCCTTTCGTTTTCCAACTAACTCAAATGATTTAATTATTTAATATAAAATACCTTTTTCCTATTAAACTGAATTATGCATACTAATCAGTTCCAATAAAACTATTTCTTTCAGATACACAACTAACTCTTCTAATTTCTACAATTCATTACGTAATTCATTATATCGATAAAACTAAATTAAGAATTCATCTTTTCAGATAGGGGAGAAATTACACTAATATTTAATTATCTAATTGCTCTTAACAAAATAAGTATTTTCAACTATAACTCAAAACATTTTGCTTTAAATTAAATAACCAATTGCCCTTGCAAATTAAATCATTATAAAATTAATCAAATTAACATTTGGTTTCTTCCATAACTTATTGTGTTAAAATAAGATCAATATTTGGACTATAACCCAATATCATATATATATTTTTTCAATTAAATCAAATTAATAATTGGAATTTTTACACATGAATTTAAATTCCACAATTAAATCTTAAGTTATGCATTTTTTAAATAAGATATTTAACTCCTTCAATTAAACTTTAACATGTCATTTTAGAATAAACAATAATTTCCCCATACGTTTATAATTTTATTTCCACTAATCTAATATACAAATTGTATTTAAAATAATATAAATAAATATAATATTTTAATATTATAAATTATAATATAAAATATTATTAAATAATATTTTAATATTATAATAACAATACATAAAATATTAACATTTATAAATATCAATTTATTATTATTTTATTATCAGAGCAGTCATGGGAAAATAACTTAACAGCAGTCTCGTGTTTCAAGCATAACTCAAAAACTACGATCTGGGTATTTATGATTTTTTACAGGGATAAGAAAATTTCAAGATGCAAACACCCTTTAAATTTTCTGACAACCCAGTTTGTGTAGGTGGAGTTATATGCGACGAAACCAGACCATTTTACCATGAAAAATATAACTACCCTGTGGATTTTAAAATCCGATTTTTTAATAATAAAAAGAAGGTTTCATTTTCTAAAAGCATTGCTCAATCTCTATGTTTGAATCCAAAACAAAATAATCAATTTCCTCAAACAAATTAAATTCAACTGAGGTTTTCACAATTTTCACTCAAGAATTTTCACAAAACAAAAGCTGCAAATTTATTTGATTATTTTCTTGTAACAACAAATATTTAATCACTACTATTTTAAAAACAATCAAGAATAATAAAAACACAGAAGAAAACTTGGCTCAAGAAGCTACAGGAAGAGGAGATGAATTTATGCTGCAAGTCTCCTCTAAAGATTTCCTGAATTTTCTTCAATCATCCAATGAATCCAATCCAAAACCCAACAAATGCAAACAATCTTTCCTCCAATCAATTCTACAATCAAACTTTCTTCAAACCCTTCATTTGTGCAAATTTTTTCAAAAAAATTTCTCTGCTATAAAAATGAATTTTTCTAAAAACTTTTCTGCCCTAAAATTAAAACATGTATTTTTTATAATAAAAAATACCTAATACAACCCTAATTCACATTACATGCAAATTAGATATTAATTTCAATTCCAATTTCAATTTCAATTTTTACAACCCTAATTCACATTGCATGCAAATTAGATATTAATTTCAATTTCAATTTTTGAAAGCCCGCTTTAAATTTAAAATGCAATTTCAAATAATAAATTAATTTCCAAAGTTGAAACTCATTTCCCAAATAAACATTTAATTACAATTTCTAATTTAATTCCCGCACGTTGAAATTAAATTCTAAAATTAATTTTAATTCTTTTATTTTCTTTCATTTTTTTGCATCACGTTTAATTAATTAATTAAATTTTTTAATCACTAAATTCAACCCCCTTGGATTAAATTTAATTGATTAAATAAATTAAATATAATCAATTAATTTTAAATATAAACTTTTATCCACATTGCATTATTTAAATTAAACAATCATCAACATGATTTAAATGCAATTATTTTAAATATCTATTTCCAAATCAAGAATCCTTCATAATTAAATAATATTAAAGCAAGACAAAGAATGACTCGACACACATAACTGACGACACACTATGGCTAGGGTGTAGACTTGACACATGTTATCTAGCTACTATCTCCCGTTCAACTTAATCGTTGGATCAACACACTCAAACCTATGAACCCAGTGGAGTCGATGTCATGTACCTGCAATCCTGCAACCAAGTAAACAACATCATACAATATATCCAACATATAATACACATCGTGAAGAAGGAATTACGGATTCGTAGGGCATTCGCAAGCGAGTGATGCGAACTCGTCTTCTTCACCAATACACTCATTGAAACTGACACTTCCATCATAATTTCAATAGTCTCATAATAACATCTCATGCTAACTCTACAACATCATTAATCTATAATACATGTGAAACAATAATTAGATCAATACATCACACAATAATAGTTGTCGCTCAATAGTAACGAATAAAACATCATAACAAAATGTATCCAGTATCAAAGTAACTGCAACCAAACATAACATAAAGCAAACTGAATAAGGAGCAAAACAGAGGGGTATTACAAAGTGTGGGGGAAAAATAATTAAAAATTTACATTCAATGGAGGGTTCATTAGATAAAATGAGGTTTCCAAAAAGTTGGAGATTTGTCATATGTGGGAGATGTGACAAGTCCAAGGTTCTAGAAGCTTTGGGCACATGTAAAATGACATGTCACATTTGCATGGGGGATGAGGAAGACCTTGGGAAGATACAAGTGAATTAAAAATTCACATGGGGAAGAGGGGAACCTTGGTTAAATAAATGTGAATTAAAAATTCACATGGGGAAGGGAGTCTAGGCTAAAAATGGTAAGTGGGAAGGTTGATCAGAAAAGGTAAGCCAAATGTGGCTAATGATTCTGATTAAGGTTGTGCAAACACAGGATTATGATAATTAATGAGAGATTAGAGGCAAGTGGGAGATTATGGAGGATGTGACACTTAATAAAGATTAAGTGGTGCATATCCTAATCACAGATTAATTAATTTTAGAAGAGGGTTATGGAGAATGTGACAAGGAGAGAGAAAAAGGGGAATTAAAAATTGATTTTAATTCAAATGGGTTAAAAGACTAAATTAAATAATTTGTCATATTTATTTAATTTAGAGATAAACAGGGTGTAAGGTAAAGTATTTAACTTATTTAATTACATACTTTAGGAACCTTAGGCAAAAAATGAAATAATGATTAAATAAATTATTTAATCATTGTTAATGGAATAGATGAATATAATGGACGATTTTGATCATATGAAAGTGATCAAATTTGGATATCTACATTTTGTCCCTCTTCGAAGTATTGTTAGAATAACCGTGCTTCGAAGAAGAGAAAGTGTAGATGATTCAATAGGAGAATTAATTGTAAAATGATGCCCCAGCGTGGGGAGGAGGACCTGACCTGTCTGAATTAGTAGAGTAATAGATGAATATGCCCCAATCCAAGGAAGGGTTGATTATGACCAAGGAAATTGTTAAATGTGAAGGGTATGCCCCCTCGACAAGGTGACGAGGGAAAAAGAGGGTCTCAGACAATATTTCGATAAGAAGAAACGGATGGTATAGTTGGAAAGAGGGCAAAAAATTAGGTAAGTTTTCCTTTTGAACGAAGTCAATCGGATAAACGGGGTGCAAATGGCGGCCCTGAGAAGAGAAGAGATTAATCAGAAGAATAAAAGGTAAAAATACCTTGTAAAAGTGAATATAAGGTAATTTTGAAAATTACCTCACTTCATTTGCAATATACTAGTTGAGAGAAGAAGAGAAATAGCAAGCAGACGAGGAGTGAAGATGCCAGGAGATAATGACACCGAAATCGTCCACCGGATAGATGAGGTCTGATAGTCGTATAGGCAGCAGGATGGGCCTTGCCAGGTAAGCAACAAAACCCCCCATGCATTAAATTGAAATTTTAATGCATTTTGAAATAGGTTATTAAAAATGTAAAATATGGGTGTTGTGGGCAGGAGAAAAAGAAAAAATGGGTAAGAAATAGATTAGAAATTTTTATTTTTTTTAAAATAGTTTT
>CM021104.1:521592563-521604198 GCA_007115665.2 Sequoiadendron giganteum | reverse complement strand
TACAGGGGGCGGATCAGCCCCGACAAGCTGCGGGCGGGTCCGCCCCAGGGCAGCAAGCCGCGAGCGGGTTCGCCCTGCTGCAGGGGAAACAAATAGAGGAAAAAAAGGAAAGAGAAATAAAGAGAAAAAAAAATGAGTGGCAAAAGAATGTGATGAAGAATTTTAATAAGGGGGATGATTTTTTGCAGGATTTTGATAGATTGCAGATTCACGAGCGGAGGTTGGAGGCGTTGGCGTCGTCGATTGAGGCGATGACCGAAGCAGATTATGCAGCTTTGGAATGGGCAGGGTTACTGCACTTAGTGCAGTTTCCTGAGATGAGGGCTCACCAGGTGATGTTGACAGCCTTGATAGAGAGGTGGAGCTCGGCCACATCGACATTTCATTTGCCGACTGGAGAGATGACCATGACACTGGAGGATGTGTGGCACATCCTGAGATTATCGATAGCGGGACGGTTAGTGTGTGAGGAGCAGTTGAGAGGAGAACAGTTAGATGAGACCATGTTGGTGTTATTTGGGCGAGATGACTTGCTGATAGAGAGGGGGAGGTTGGATATAGACAAATTCCTATACCTAGGGGTGTCGGTATTACCACTATTTCTATGTTCCTTGATCAACGGGATTCTTGTGCCAGATCGGAGTAGGCGCTTTTGCAGCCTACGGTACATGGGGGTGATTCGACATATTTTCGAGTGGAGGGATGGTCAATTCTCTTGGGGGTCATGTGTATTGGCCCAGTTATATCGGGACATGTACGTGATTTTCTATTGGGGGGTGCAGAGCTTGACGCACCGGATGCTACTGTAGGTATGGGGATGGACGCACATCGTGGTAATGAGGCCCATAGTGATCCGGGGAGGAGACGTGGATGAGAGAGAGCCATTGGCATGGAAATTCGGGGCCGCCAGGGGCTGCATCCTACGGTATGAGACACAGGGAGAGGTGGAGCAGTGGAGGAGGGCGTTCGATGATTTATGGGGAGAGGACATTATATGGCGGCCATACATGTTTTGACAGTTTAGAGGATGGGGGACCGAGGAGGAGAGATAGAGAGGGTTATTTAAGTGTAGATGTTTCCTAATTGGGAGCCCGAGGCATATAGTGGAGATGCATCGGCCAGACTAAGTGGCGCAGTAGTTTGGACTTGTGTAGGACATTCTAGGAGCGTCGGTTATGTTTCATCAGCTTACCAGAGAGGTACCCTAGGGGGCGGCGTTGTCAGCGAGGGATGTGAGGGAGGCATGGGTGATGGTAGGTGAGGTGCCCTATCCAGGGAGGTGGGAGGGTCCAGAGGATGCTGGAGTGACAGAGCGATATGATCAGTGGTTTCGTAACCACTGATGGGAGAGGGTGACACTAGAAGTGCTAGCCGTGGGATCCGCAGAGGGGGAGCTAAAGGATGAGCAGGAGGAGGAGCCAAAGGAGGGTGGACATGAGGATGATGGATATGAGAGTGGTGGTGCAGAGGAGGGTGTCACGGGAGATCAACCGGCGAGGAGGGGTAGAGTCAGGAGGAGTCGACGGTCGAGGAGGGTGAGGAGAGCTGTGGTAGAGGAGATGGAGGCAGGAGGGGCAGGTGGCAAAGAGGAGGAGATAGAGGTGGTGAGATTGAAGAGCGAGCCAGAGGTGGAGATGCTTCGGGTGGTGGAGGGGAGGGCTACTCAGCCAGGGATTGGAGGTAGAGTGTGGCGAAGGCGGGTGTAGGGGAGAGCGGAGTAGGAGGAGGGGAGAGCCTCAGAGCCGCAGGTGGATGTGAGAGATAGAGATCCGCAGGAGGAGGTAGAGAGGGTGATGGATGTTAGAGGACAGCCCAGGGAGAGGCCTGAGAGTAGTTGACAGAGGAGAGTCCAGCCAGTTGAGTAGGAGGGGAGAAGACTGATGAGGGTGAGGAGGAGGGGACAACCGCAGTGGATTCAGGTGACGAGTCAGACAGAGCCAATGCAGGAGGAGAGTGGGGGGAGGTGATGGACCTGGATGTACAGATGATGGAGCCCTTAGCCATAGTGCCAGCAGCTGCAGTAGATGATCTGGTGGTGTTATTGAGAGGGGCCCAGGCGAGGATATGCATGCTAGAGGGGGAGTTGAGGAGGGCAGAGGCGGAGGTGCAGAGGGTGCGGGAGATAGACATGGTAGTGTTTGAGCGAGTGGTGGGTCGGCTGGTGACAGATATACAGGTGGTGGAGAGAGAGAGGGATGAGATGTGAGCAGAGAGGGAGAGAGCACGGGGGGCGCTGGCTCGGGTGACATGGGACCGAGACAGGCTAGAGGCGGCAATGACAGTTGCTCAGATGCGAGGTCATCCGGAGTCAGTAGGAGGGGGGGAGATGGAGGCATTGAGACTTCAGGTGGTAGGGTTTCAGGAGGAGAGGACAACACTGCAGGAGAGAGTATCTTCGACAGAGACATCCGTAGAGGAGATGAGGGCGAGACTCGAGGCTGCAAAGGTCAGACTAGAGACGGTGCAGTGGGAGAGAGAGTGCACAGGGACAGGTGCAGACTCTACAAGGGGAGAGGGATAGTAGACAGGTATAGATGTAGGCATTACAGGAGGATAGGGATAGTTTATGGAGACAGGTCCAGATCCTGCAGTTTCAGAGAGACTCAGCAGTGGGTCGGGCAGAGAATGCCGAGAGGGATATAGCACAGATGTAGGCACATCACGGGCAGAGTGATGACACAGTGCTAGAGATTATGCAAGCAGAGAGGGAGAGGTCCGCAGAGCAGATACGACTATTAACAGCGGCATGGGAGTAGGAGCGATGGGCCATGAGCAGAGAGCGGGATCGGTATAGGCATGAGCGGAATGCCACTCAGGTACCAGGCTGGGCAGAGAGACGATTATATGTAGGAGGCAGCATATTGGAGGTGTGCGTACGAGCAGGTAGTGCCAGATCTGGTGCAACGTACAGCGCAGTATGTTAGGTAGACACCCCAGATGTCGGCACCATCCCAGTCTTTAGGGACACAGACTAAAGGGTTTAGTGATTTCCAGCTGGCTCCTTCTTGGTTTGGGACCCCAAGGCATGAGTCTCAGGGGACTTCGACACACAAGGGACCAATACCTGAGTCTCCACAGAGGTCGAGTGTGGGCAGCTCAGGACATGCAAAGGATAGGTGACAGGATACAGGTGCTTTTGACAGGTACCAGATGGTAGTGTAGTGCATATTTTTAGATGCACTTTATTTTGAGCATGGTATGGAAGCGAGTATGTGGTGACTATATTTTGGATATGAACATTGTATTATTATGATGATGATATGTGATGGTCCCCATTGATTTTATGCCACATATTTTTGTGATGTATGGTATGCATATGATGTTTTATTGATGTTCCTATGATAGTTGATGTATGTTATGCATATGTATATGATGTGTTCGTGGTGATATGGATGTTTTTTTATGATGTGAATGTTTTACTTATGCATGTGTGATTATGGATAATGTTAAGTAATATGGGCCTATGAATGATGTATGTATGTAATATGGATGAACCTAATGTGAATGATGTAATTTGGTTAAATGAACTTAATGAATGTATGCAAAATGGATAAATGGATGGATGCAAAATGGATAAATGAATTTAATGTAAATGGATAAATGGATGGATGTAAAATGGATAAATGGATTTAATGAATGTATGCAAAATGGATAAATGGATGGATGTAAAATGGATAAATGAATTTAATGTAAATGGATAAATGGATGGATGTAAAATGGATAAATGGATTTAATGAATGTGTAAGTGTGAATATGTGAATAAGATCAAAACACTTCTTAATAAGACATTATATCAATGATTAAACAAATTGAACTAATTCAAAATAGTAATCAATTGAAAGCATCATATTGCTCTTTATCTCCAAAGATTTATTAAATCTTGATTGCTCTCAGATTGTGTAAGCAAATAAGACTGTTAAAATGACTATTTGAGGAACGAGATGATGATAATATAATGCTAGATGATAAATCAATTAAACTAGCATGATATTGATGTGAAACAGATAATTGCAGCTACAAGAGGCAGCCATGGTTGAAAACATGAATGCTTGATGTTGTGATGCTTGAATTCCTGTAGAGTAAGAGTGCAAAAGCTTGATTATCTGGATCCTTTTCTTGGCTTAATGAGGCTATATTTATAGATTTCTTATCTATAGAAATGCACAGGGAAAGCTTTGAGAGGCTTGGATTCAATCTGGAGGATTGAATGGTGAGAGATGGAGAAGATTGAGAGAAAGATGGAGATTGTCTCTACCCATGAAAACACCAGACAAGAGAAGAGGAAGGATTGATGGAGGAGGATTGAGAGACCAAATTCCAAATTTGTCTCTAATTTATCTCCAAAACTTCCCGTGAAGTTTCAAAACATTAATTGTGACAAATTTAGACATAGATTAGACATAGGAAATCTAATTCATTTTTGAGGAAATGTAGATTGAAATATTTCTTATGCTCTAATTCAAATATTTTGATTTATTTAAATTAGGAAAAGGGAGATAAATAATTTAATAAAACAAACTATAGGATAGTTGTTTATTAAATTAAACAAAGGAATACGATAATTAATTAATAAAGTATTTTGTCTTTATTAAATTAATTTAGAATCGATGTGGTAGAATAAAATAGGGATTTGATAATTAAATTGAACAAAGTATTTAATTTTGTTTATTTAATTAAGATGAATTTAAATGTGAACTATATAAATAAATATTTCTATTTATTCAATAGTAGAGGAAATTAGGATAATTAATCAAATAATTTGTATTTAATTAATCGGATGTTCCAAACCATTTTTAGGTGTATACATTTTGCCCCTCTTCGAAGTGATGTGTTTATGCGTTGCTTCGAAAAAAAAGTTGTTGTTGCTGCCAGGATTGATGATTTCAAAAAAATAATTCAGTATGCCCCAGACATGCCCTAGACATTGATTTTCAGATGATTTGATGATAATATGCCCCCTCGGGAGATAAATTACGGATGTGATGATTTTTAGAAATTTTCAAAAATTTGATGATTTTTCGATGTTTTGATGATGTTTTGATAATAAAATAATTTATCTCTCGACAAAATGATGTAGAAATAGAGCCCTCGGATGATTTTTAATTAATTTCATGGATAAAATTAATCAAAATGTAATAAAAGCTATCAAAAATACCTTTCAAAAATTATAAATAGTGCTAAAAGGTCATTTTCAAAGTCATATTTGCTTTTTGAGTTCAAAAATTCTTAGTGATAAAGACTTTTCTGCCAGCTGGAGCGAGATGCCTATCCCCTACCACACTCACCGATTTGAGCGCATTCGACATCACTAACGGCCGCCTGCATATGGATCTCTGGTATGTACCCTTGGACCTTTTCGTAATTTGTGCATTTCTATTTTTTATGTTTTTTAGCATCTAGGCGTGTCTAGGTTAGTTTTAACACTTTCAAGCCGCGTTGTAGCTCTTACATTCTAATGTAGTGCTTCCAATAGGTAATCTAGCGCTTTGAGTTTTAACACTTGCATTTAAAACTCTAGCGCTTTCAGTCGATAAAGTAGTGCTTTCAGTGATTTAGCATTAGGAGTCAAAAAGTAGCGCTTTGGGACTTTCAGCGCTTTGAGTCGGTGGATTAGCGCTTTCAGTGTCTGTTCTAGCGCTTCTGGTAAAGCAGCACTTTGACGGACTGTTGTAGCACTTTGATATGAAAAAGTAGTGCTTCGGAAGCCTGTTTTAGCGCTTCCAAGTGTTGAAATAGCGCTTTCAAGGTTTTAGCACTTTGGGTCCCTGATTTAGCGCTTTTAGATGATAAATTAGCGCTTTCGGGATTTAGTGCTTTGGAGGCCTATTTTAGCGTTTCCATGTCATAATTGAAAATTTTGATTTAATGAACCTTGATTTCATCAATTCCGATCATATCCATTCTCCTGATTGGTATGATTGACAATCCACATTGTTGGTGATTTAAATAAGACTAACTCTCATGATAGGTGAAAAGAAATCCAATTTCTTGATGATCCTCATGATAGGCGAGGAAATGATTCAATATCTGATAAGTCTCATGATAGGTGAGATCTAGATAATGTTTTGATGAACCTCATGATAGGTGAGGTTTGATTCAATATTTGATAAATCTCATGATAGGCGAGATCTAGAGAATGTTTTGATGAACCTCATGATAGGTGCGGTTGGATGTTTGCCTATGAATTGTGATCGAAAATTCATACCAAAGATTTTGATAATAGAATGACTTTTGATTTCCTGACATAGTTCACTGATTGTAGAATTTTTGTTATGATGATAGGAGGATCTGGGTACTCTCCAGATGCGAGAGAGGTTTCCTCATACTACAAACTTGATACCTCATCTGACACTAGATGAGCTTCAGGTGGTAGGCCATTATGGCCTTACGAGCTTGCTTGATATGCCCCAGATTAGGATTAATCGGGGTTTGTTGACCACGTTGGCTGAGAGGTGGCATAGTGACCACAACACCTTTCATCTACCCACTGGCGAGATGACAGTCACACCAGAGGATGTGTGGTGTATATTGCACATTCCGTTCATGGGAGAGATTGTTACTTATGATTCTCATGGGACCAGCAGTAAAGATGCTCTCGGCAGAGTTTTTCAGGATCAGGACATAGAGGGTCTGAGTGTTCGATGGCGGAGGATCATGGATTCCTATGCGACACTACCAACAGTGCTAGCTGGATTCATTGGAGGTTTCCTTTGCCCTGATCGTAGGTCAAAGGGATTCCTCGTTGGATGGGGTAGGACACTTGAGAGCATGATGGTACATGGTACCAGATATACGTGGGGGATGTGCATGCTAGCACATCTTTATCATGATCTACACTCAGTTGTGTACCTAGGTGCACGTAGTTTATCCGCAGGGATGACCCTGTTACAGGTGTGGGCTTGGGAGCATTTCACTATATGTCGGCCATTTCCAATTGCAGACAGACCAGCCGGTAGACCATATGTTTTCCGATACAATGGTCGATTCACACAAGCCCAGATGGGTAGGTTAGAGCATTGGAGACGAGTATTTGATGACACAAAGACAGTTATCTGGTGCCCATACCTTGACTGCGAGGAGTGGGATGAGGATGGTGCACTGTTAGGGTTTTTGTGTGATTCTATGTACCTCATTGGTCGAACACCATTTGTTCTTGAGAGATTCTTGCTCTGTCAGATATACAAATAGTATGGCATTGTTTAGTGCATGCCACAGGGAGTAGCCCACTATGCACGATGACGAATGGACGTTCCTGATTGGGGTCCTACACTGTCATATGACGTTCTTGTAGAGGGATACAGGTCATTACAACCATCTCCTTGGGACATGCAGAGAGATATCTTAGAGGCAGTTGTGACAGAGGAGTACACCGCATTCCTGGCCTTGGTCCCCCATCCTCACATTACCATTTCAGATGAGCCGACACCTTTACCTGTGGAGGAGGATGTGGTAGAGGGTTCTGCAGGCAATGGGGGTGGAGATGATTCTTCATCCAACAGTGGCTTAGAGAGCATCAGTAGTTTGGGTAGCAGCGGTGATGATAGTGATGGCAGCGGTGGAGGATACAGAGGGGCAGGACTAGCCATCAGTAGTGCTCCTTCTTCTAGCAGGCCTCGCAAGAGGTAGGCAGTGACAGTACCGGCACTTGGGCAACAGAGGCAGATAGCTAGGCTCTAGGCACAGGTCCAAATTTTGTAGGGGCAGTAGGCTCGGGATATGCTTGTGCAGACTCAAACCCAGGTGCAGGCATAGGCACAGGCTCACGCACAGGTATAGGGACAATTAGCCGCCATGCAGACGCAGGTTGATACTCTGACAGCTAAGCGAGATAGTGCTCGACAGATTGCTGAGAGGGCATAGGAGACAACAAATACTCTTCAGAGATTGGTCGATGGCACCTCCATAGGTGATTATATGAGAGAGGTTATGCGAGTTGGCCAAGAGGCCGAGTTCTATAGAGGTCAATATCATGATGCAATGCTTGTCGAGCATCGAGTTAGTTATGCCCCATCAAAATTTAGGCGAACTCATACACGGACAGTTAGTGAGGGGGTGACACAGCCTCCACACAGAGATTCTAGAGATTCGGGTCCTTCTGGGGGTGGTGGTGGTACAGGTCCTGTTGGGTCTACTCATTCTAGTAGTAGCAGGTCATAGATGCCATTGTGATCCTCTATGATGTATATTATGATTGTAGCTCATTTTTTATCATGTATTTTGTAGATCAAACTTCATTGTATACTTGACATTTGTGATATATATATGAGATGCAGTTGATGTGATATGACGATGGCTTTATGATTTCTATGTGATGGATGCTATTATTATATGATTTTGTGATGATTTAATTCTAAATGTGATAATGTATATGAATGATTATTTATTTTAATGCAATGATGCAGTGATAAATGCATGTGTAGAATATATGATAGATGGATATTTGATGTGATCAAAATGTGACAATATGTATGGATGGATGGATAAAGGCTTTTTATTTTATGGAATGATTGTATGATGGATGTAATGATGTGATTTTATTTAATATATAGATGGTAAGTGATGTCTGTATATGATGTTTTATGATGTAGGTGATAAAAGATGTAATGAAAGTGATGATGTAAATGCACGATGTATTTGATAAATGTATATCTATTATGACGCAAAAATTTGTATGGATGATAAAATGACGAAATGATGAGATGATGATTTATAACTATATGGTAACCGATGATAATTTTGGATTTTATGTCAAGTATACTCAGTCTTATTTGTAGATTAGATAATCATTGATTGGAATCCTTTATGCCACATATAATCTGCAGATAATGAATTTATTTATGAATGCAATCTAATTTAATCATGCAATGATATGCAAAACATATGTCATTTTAACAGTCCTTTTGTGCTTGGTATCATCATAGAGCTTTTATTGGATATTGAAAGTGAATACAAGCGTCAATGGTATGTGTTAGACCAATGACGACCTGAGTACTACTTTCATGATTTTTGATATTGCAATCGAACACAAGCATTGAGGTATAATTGAACTGAGATGACCCGAGCATTCATTGCGTAAACAAGCAGTGATTAATCATTTCAATGTGTGAATTCTAAATGTCATCGGTGATACATTTGCATAGCACATCCCCCAAAAATTCACATATGTATATGATTAACGTACAGACAGTAGACAATAAAAATATCATTCTTTTTCCTTGTTCCTCTAGTTCAATACATCATTGAGTTACTCCAAAGAAATGATAAAAAAAGTACAATTTATCCATTGTTTACTTAGAGTGTTCCATTCATTATTCAGATTTTAGATCATCCATCCTGATTTTGACATGTTTTTGGATTTTTAAGATTTTTGACTAAAGACCTAACCTAGTAACCTATCTTAGGGGTCTCGGGGGCTGATTTAAGATTAGCCTTACCTACGTTACACATGCAGAAACCACGTAGTTCGACTGAAACAGACCTATGTTTTTTGAATGTTGCTTTTTCAGACTTACCTTTTTTACATGTTTTTAGATTTTTGATATGATATGGATGATTGATGCCTTCTGATGATGATTGATATTGTGCTTTGATCTTTGTTTTCGGTTTTCTGCCATACATTTGTGTTTCCCTTTGGTGAAATCGATACATTTGTATTGCCCCTAATGATATCCAGATGTTGCCCCCAAGCTATGGAGTGATATGTTGACCATGTGACACGATTTTGATAATGTATGTAATGATGGCCAGATGAATGATATGATATGAATTGATACTGACTTCCAAATGAATGATCCTAACATATATCCAAATAGATGGGAAAGATGATCTTAGAATCACATATGACGCCTGTTTCCAGGTTTTCACCATATGCTTTGATTACACTCTTTTTGTTTTTGTATTTTTCTCATTTTTCTTGTTTGCCAAGATGCTTGTTTGCCAAGATTTCACTAAGGAAACAATTTTCAAAAATTTGCCCCGTGCACTAGGATTTTTTTTAAGCATAGAATTTTTTGAGATGAATACTGTTGATAGGTTCATCAAATAGATCCCCTTATGATGTTGATAACTAATATGCTCCTGATCCATACACTGATGTGACGAAAAAAGGACCAAGCTAGTTAGGCTCAAATTTTCCTTTCTTCTCCCTATCCTGCTGATTCCTAGGGTTTTCCTTTAGTACCAAGTCTCCAACCTGAAAGACCCATGGTTTTACCCTGTGATTGTAACTTCTTGACATCCTTTGTTGATAAGCAGTTAGATGATTAACAACTTGTTGACGACGCTCATCCAATAACTCCAATTCCTATAGTCTAGATACCCTATAGTCTTCATCTGAAATGACACCTCTGAGTGATACACGAAGGGATGGAATTTCAACTTCAATGGGAAATATGGCTTCTAATCCATATACCAAAGCAAATGGTGTAGCTCCCATCAGTGTTCTGATGCTTGTTCTATAGGCCCATAGCGCAGGGTTGAGTTGAACATGCTAGCCACGTCCAACATTGTTAACCGTATTTTTGAGGATTTTGAGTATGGTTTTGTTTGAGGCCTCTGCTTGGCCGTTCCCTTGAGGATAGTATGGTTTTGAAAATCGATGTTGGATATGAAACTTATCACATAGCTCTTTGACATCTTGATTCTTGAATGGTCATCCATTATCAGTGATAATGGATTGAGGGATTCCATACCGACATATGATGTAGTTTAAAATGAAAGAGGAGATCTACTTTCAAGTGATGGTAGGAAGAGGTACTGCTTTAATCCATTTAGTGAAATATACCATAGCCGTAATAATGAACTTGTGTCCATTAGATGAAGAAGGATTGATTTTTCCTACCAGATCTAGGCCCCATTGATAAAAAGGCCATGTTGTTGTAAAGGGATGTAGTTCCTGTGCTGGTGCATGAATCAAATTGCTGTGTATTTGACACTTTTGGCATTTCTTAACAAATCGATAGGATTCCTTCTCCATGCATGGCCAATAATATCCCAACCGGAGGAGTTTCTTGGCAAGAGTTATTCCACTCGAGTGAGTGCCACAAATACCCTCGTGAACCTCTTGTAGGGCAGTTTCAGACTCGTTGCATTCTAGACATCAGAGTAGGGTACCATCAAGACCTCAATAGTAAAGTATGTCAGCTATCAAAGTATGTCTTGAGGATTGGTGAATGAAGTTTATTTTTTGGTTCTGGTATAAATCAGGAGGAAGGACATCATTTTTCAGATAGTCATAAATTGTTTCATAGATGGAGGTTTCAGTGGTTTCGATATCGCAAATGGTATTGGATTCTGGATTGTAATGGGAAGGACATGATACTTGTTCTACCATAAACTCATAACAAATATGTTTTTCAGGCAATTGTAGTAGTGAAGCAATTGTAGCCATGGCATCTGCAGCTTTGTTCTCCAAGCTTGGAATTTGAAAAAACATGATATTGGAAAAAGACTATTTTAGATAATCTATTTGTTGTTTGTAGGGCATCAAATTTTCATTTTTTGTTTGATATTCATCATTCACTTGACAAATGACTAGTTGAGAGTCCCCATATACCTGTAAATCTTTGATATTCCACTGAATTATTGTTTTGACCCCAATAATCAATGCTTCATATTCTGCTACATTATTTGTACA